>CAIGQW010053631.1:6574580-6591832 GCA_903798125.1 Danio choprae
ACACACACACACACACACACACACACACACACACACAAAATTGTTTTTTATTTACTTTTGTTGGTATCAAGATTTATTGATAGAATATTACAGTGTTAAGCAATCAAAAGTACACAAGTATATACAGAAAATAATTTTGGCACAAAATGGACAACAAATGGCCTGAAGAGAATGTATTACCCATTCTTAGACAAAGCTGACCAGTCAGCGTCAGTCTAATTAAGTTTAACTGTTGCATAGTTTGGAAATTATGCTAGTTGCTAAACACTTCATCTCTCTCTCTCTCTCTCTCTCTCTCTCTCTCTCTCTCTCTCTCTCTCTCTCTCTCTCTCTCTCTCTCTCTCTCTCTCTCTCTCTCTCTCTCTCTCTCTCTCTCTCTCTCTCTCTCTCTCTCTCTCTCTCTCTCTAGAAGCAAGAAGATGAATGGGTCTCTGGACCACCCAGACCAGCCCGACATTGATTCTATAAAGATGTTTGTGGGTCAGATCCCCCGGACATGGTCAGAGGATCAGCTGCGTGAGCTGTTTGAGCCCTATGGTGCAGTTTATGAAATCAATGTTCTTCGTGACAGGAGTCAGAACCCCCCGCAGAGTAAAGGTACTAGACAGTCAGTACACTGATTTAGACTCATACAGCTCATCTTTCAACTCATACAGTTTGTTCCAAATCCTAGTGACCACATTGCCTGTGCATACACGATTGTGCTTATAAAAACTATGCCTAAACGAGTTGTCTTGGGATGCAGCATAATTAATTTGGGTACTTTTTAAAACAGTCCCCATACTGGAAATGTACTGATGATTTCTTGCAGAGCTGCTCACTGGTATTTGGAAACTGCATCCTAGAAATTGGTCTCTGTGGAAATGTTGTCATCTTGGACGTGATTCATGGGCCATTTATTGCATTTGCAGGTTGTTGTTTTGTCACATATTACACCCGAAAGTCTGCATTAGAAGCACAAAATGCCCTTCACAACATGAAGATTCTTCCAGGGGTGAGTGTTTTTATTTTATTGTATCAATAATCCATAAGTTCTCATGTGTGTCAGAAATGAACTGGCATTCACCTATTTATTTATTTATTTATTTATTTATTTGTTTTTTTTTAAATGCATCGAATATAAGTACATATTGACATGCTTTTATAAAAGCATTTTCAGTACACCCAAAGGAACCATTAAAGATGTTCAGATTTCTCATGGGGACTGGGAAATGTCAGCGTTAAATCACTTAATTTATTTGTTTTTTTCAGATGCATCATCCCATACAAATGAAACCTGCAGACAGTGAGAAAAACAATGGTGAGTCACTTGAGTTTGCCACAATTTTCACACAGTATTTATTCATATGTGCTGCTGTTCTAAAATGTAGGGTCTGTAAATCAAATGAGATGTATTATGATTTCCATGGGTGACATTTGACTTGACTTCCGGGGGAGGGACAAAAAATCTGCACACACGTTTTATCTACGTTTTAACAAGAAAATATAGAAATGACATCCTACCTTATACATAGTTTACACGATAGGATTTTTAGCCTGATTTAAGCCCAATTTGCTAATCAGCTTGCCTACAGATCAATTCAGAAGATTGACACCTCTGCAATCTCTGTGTGAACTACACAAAGAAGCATCATTTGGCTCGCTGACAAACAGCAAATATGCGAGCATGCCAAATATCTGGAAAATAAGATGTATCGGATGAAATGTCAGGAGACCAGTCGGCCGACTCGACATGTGTTGTCGGATCCAGCAACGGGCTGCAGCCAATGAGAGAGCTAAAGTCATGGGTTGACCATTGTGTTCACGTGCTCAACAGAAATGTCTGTGATTGGCTAAAATGATTTGATTCCTGTTACCACAGAGTGAGACAGATGCAGCAGTGTTTGTGCATGGACCAGCTGATAAATGTGGATTTCAATCTGCCCATAAATTCGGTATTCGGTGACAGATCAGCTGATTGAAGCAGATTTCAGATGCTCTTGTAAATGCTATTAGAGTAGACGTTGCGCAGGACTTTAGTCCCGCTCTCGTTGAGTTTTAGTCCTGATCTTTTCCCCTCCCACCTGGTTGTATTTCACACCCGACTTCTCCCGCTACTCACTCTGTTTTTATCCGTTGTCTGTTTAGAACAGTTTTCCTTCTTACCGAACATATTAAAATTTTCGCTAGTCATTATACTGAGAAGGATAATAATAAAGAATGTAGGTTGTACAAAAATCTTATTTTCACTTGTCATCAAGATACTATTAACGTGTATTTGTCACCATATTAGGAAAGTGTTACAGAGAATAAAAAAAGACATCTGTTACAATTCCAAGTTGAACATCCACACTTTTCTTTGTCTACTTATTCTGCTCTGTCACTCACGACAAGCCTGTTCTGTCTGCACATGCTGCATGCACAAACCCACGAAATGTATATATGAAGCAGAAAGCCCTGCGGTCCATACGTGCAACACATGTGTATATTGTCCTGAGTACAGTGGTAGATAAAAGTAATAAAAAGCCCGAAGATGGTGGGAAAAAAAAACTCTGAGATGGTGGGAAGTCAGGCTAAAGTATAAATTCAGTTTAAAGTGCAGATATACTTTTCTGAAAGGACATCAGGAATAGGATAGTCTTTTGTTTGTCCACCCGCTTCCATACAAATTACACCAGAGTTCCGCCTGCTACTGATTTTTATATGGAAAATGAATCCCGCGTTGCAAGAAACCCAGTCGGTCCCATGGTTCTCACGGGAGAGCCATGGGAATGCAGATCTCTATTTTAGAGCTATAACCAACTGCTGCTGAGCACTGGCTATCTGCCTCTTTGATGGCTAAAATTCTATGATGGCGGTTCAGGGGTGGACATCTGCCTACCAAATGTTGTCCATGATGATTTCCATAAACATTTAAGAAGCACAAATACTTTCAACATTTAATCATTCATTCATTCATTCATTTTCTACCGCTTTTCCGGGGCCGGGTCGCGGGGGCAGCTGTCTTAGGAGAGAAACCCAGACTTCCCTCTCCCCAGACACTTCCTCCAGCTCCTCCGGGGGGGATCCCGAGGCGTTCCCAGGCCAGCCGAGAGACATAGTCCCTCCAGCGTGTCCTGGGCCTTCCCCGAGGCCTCCTCCTGGTGGGACATGCCTGGAACACCTCCCTAGGTAGGCGTCCAGGAGGCATCCGAAACAGATGCCCGAGCCACCTCAGCTGGCTTCTCTCGATGTGGAGGAGCAGCGGCTCTACTCCGAGCTCCTCACCCTATCTATAAGGGTGCGCCCTGCCACCCTGCGAAGGAAACTCATTTCGGCCGCTTGTATCCAAAATCTTGTCCTTTCGGTCATGACCCAAAGCTCATGACCATAGGTGAGAGTAGGAACGTAGATTGACCGGTAAATCGAGAGCTTTGCCTTTCGGCTCAGCTCCTTCACCACAACGGACCGGTACATCGACCGCATTACTGCTGCCGCTGCACCAATCCGCCTGTCAATCTGACGTTCCATCCTTCCCTCACTCGTGAACAAAACCCCAAGATACTTGAACTCCTCCACCTGGGGTAAGGACTTTCCTCCAACCTGGAGATGGCAAGCCACCTTTTTCCGGTGGAGCACCATGGCCTCGGACTTGGAGGTGCTGATTATCATCCCAGCCGCGTCACACTCGGCAGCAAACCGCCCCAGTGCATGCTAAAGGTCCATGTTTGATGAAGCCAACAGAACAACATCGTCTGCAAATAACAGAGTTGAAATCCTGTGGTCCCCCAACTGGACCCCCTCCAGCCCAAGGCTGCGCCTTGAAATTCTGTCCAAAAAAATTATGAACAGAATTGGTGACAAAGGGCAGCCCTGCCGGAGTCCAACATGCACTGGAAACAAGTCTGACTTATTGCCGGCAATGCGAACCAAACTCCTACTCTGTTCATACAGGGACGACACAGCCCTTAACAGAGCGCCTCTGACCCCATACTCCCAGAGTACCCTCCACAGAACGCCACGAGGGACACGGTCGAATGCCTTCAAGTCCACAAAACACATGTAGACTGGTTGGGCATACTCCCACGAACCCTCGAGCACCCTGGTGAGGGTATAGAGCTGGTCCAGTGTACCACGGCCTGGACGAAAACCGCATTGTTCCTCCTGGATCCTAGGTTCAACCATCGGCCGGCTCCTCCTCTCCAGTACCCTGGCATAGACTATCCCTGGGAGGCTGAGGAGTGTGATCCCCCTATAGTTGGAGCACACCCTCCGGTCCCCCTTCTTAAAAATGGGAACCACCATTCCAGTTGCCCAGTCCAGAGGTACCGTCCCCGACCTCCATGCGATATTGCAGAGACGTGTCAGCCAAGACAGCCCCACAACATCCAGAGACCTAAGATACACAGGGTGAATCTCATCCACCCCCGCTGCTTTGCCACTGCAGAGCTTGCAAACTACCTCAGTGACCTCAGCTTGGGTGATGGGAGTCCACCCCTGCATCCCCAGTCTTTGCTTCCTCAATGAAAGACATGTCGGTGGGGTTAAGGAGATCCTCAAAGTATTCCTTTCACCGTCCGACAACATGCTCAGTCGAGGTCAACAGCTCCCCACTTCCGCTGTAAACAGTGTTGATGTGGAGCTGCTTTCCCCTCCTGAGGCACCGGACGGTTTGCCAGAATTTCTTTGGGGCCGACTGATAGTCTTCCTCCATGGTCTCCCCGAACTTTTCCCAGGCCCGAGTTTTTGCTTCCACAACCGCCCGGGCTGCAGCGCGCTTGGCCTGTCGGTACCCATCAGCTGCCTCGGGAGTCCTGCAAGCCAACCAAGCCCTGTAGGACTCCTTCTTCAGCTTGACGGCATCCCTTACTTCCGGTGTCCACCACCGGGTTTGTGGATTGCCGCCCCGACAGGCACCACAGACCTTACGGCCCGGCCGGGTTCCGTGGGAAAAAACCCGGCCACCAGGCGCTCGCATACGAGCCCCAACCCCAGGCCTGGCTCCAGGGTGGGGCCCCGGCTGCGCCATACCGGGCGACGTCACAGTCCTCTATGGTGTTATACTCGTAAGGGGTTTTTGAACCGCACTTAGTCTGGCCTGTCACCTAAGACCTTTTTGCCTTGGGAGACCCTACCAGGGGCATTAGCCCCCGACAACATAGCTCTTAGGATCACTCAGGCACTCAAACCCCTCCACCACGATAAGGTGGCGATTCATGGAGGAGACATTAATACATTAATAATGTGATGCAAATGTTCCTTGAGCACCAAATCAACATCTCCAAAAGATTTCTGAAGAGTCATGTGAAACTGAAGACTGGACTAATTCTCATCTTAACCAGAATAAGTTAAAAATATTACAATAGAAAGCAGTTATGTCTAATAATATTTCCCATTATGACTGTTTTAGTGTGTTTTGTATTAAATGAAGTGAAGATGAGTATATTGAAGACACAATCTTACAGACTTTTGAATGGTAGTCTATTGCTTAAAGAATTTGTCAAGCAGAGGCAGTTTTTTTATTACATGCTTTTGTTGTTTTTCAGCGGTGGAAGATAGAAAGCTGTTTGTTGGAATGATTTCAAAGAAGTGCAATGAGAACGACATAAGACTGATGTTTTCGCCATATGGTCAAATCGAGGAGTGCCGCATATTGAGAGGTCCTGACGGACTAAGCCGTGGTGAGAGCCATCTAATACACACGTACAATGTCATTATCACCATTTAAAGCAAATTACATGCATGATGGGATACGGTGCACTTAAATATGTGTTATTAATTTTTCGGCACCGTATCGCATCATGTGTGTAATTTGACTTGTAGCACATACAAGCATGAATTTAACACCATCTTTCCCTCAGGGCAGCACACTAATAATTATGAAGTGCATCTTCACTAGTCACTGTGCCTACTCTTAGTTATTTTGAAGAGGCAGTGTTTTGAGTAACTAGTAATTGCAGATGCAATTCATCAGGGACAAAATGAGACTCGCTTGGCTCCTGTTGGCCCAAATGAAAATGGCTTCATTTATCCTAAACTCAATATGGCAACTGATACTGGAGATTATATAACCCTGACTGCATGCAACAGATTGATTCGCTTTAATCATTGTTTAGATATTTTTCTTTATTGTTCTAATTTCTAGCCCTCATTTATCTGCACTGTCATTTAAGTTAACCAAAGTGTAACCAAGGGAGCATAATGCACATTGAGGCCCACGCTATTTATTTTAAAATTGGCTTGAATGAACTCTGTCCATCACCATGGGAACTGCTTAAGTGATTGGCACAACACATAGTGACTCTGCAGTTCTAAAACCCATTGCCTTTCCAAAGAGCCCGGGCTTGTTTTAAAGGGGTTATTTCTGCATGATCATTTTATGAGTGTTTCTTGTTTATGATTTTTGTGGCTCACAGACATTGGTGTCTTTTTTTGTGATCTACTTTCATTGAAACTCCTGTATCTGCAGGCTGTGCCTTCGTCACATTCACAGCGAGACAGATGGCCCAGTCTGCCATCAAATCCATGCACCAATCACAGACTATGGAGGTAAACACTCATGCTTACCATTTCTGAATTTCATATTTCTAAATTCTATTTATTGAGTGCACCAGTGTTCAGATGTTTGGAGTGTTCTTTTGTGCATGTGTTTTTGAAAGTTAAGTTCACTAAGGCAATTTATTAGATTGAAAATGCATTAAAAACATGAATACTGTCATTGTTAAATTTTTATTATTATTTTTTTTAATTTAATTAATTTTAAATATTAACTTGTTTGTATTTGCAGTCGTACTGATACTTAATATTTTTGTATTACTTCAGGATTGTAAATGCAGATCTTTTTATAATAATAAAAAAAAAAAATCGCAATTATTAATAAAAAAATAAATAAAAGACTGATATACGTTTTGGAAGTATTATTTGATCACTGATGTGCATAATCTTTTTACTGTTTTTACTTTTTTTTTTTCCAAATTAGGTTTAGTGGTGCATTTAATGTCTTTGTCTTTCTCAGGGCTGTTCTTCTCCCATTGTGGTGAAGTTTGCAGACACACAGAAGGATAAAGAACAGAAACGCATTGCCCAGCAGCTGCAGCAACAGATGCAACAGCTCAATGCTGCCTCTATGTGGGGAAACCTTACAGGGCTGAACTCACTGGGCCCACAGTACCTTGCAGTGAGTACACAGGACAGATTCTGTTGCATCTCTATGCACGTAGAAACCGCGACACTAGTGTAAAAATGAAGACTAAAATCTGCAAAGTGCACTGCATAAGCTACGTACAGCAAAAGTATTACATGCACAAATGCACACAAAGATCTAGGCTTTGATCTATGTTGGGCTGTCATAATATTTCAATCTCATTATTCACTAGTCTTCAACGTGATTTTGTGCAGCAGTAGAAGCTATACACAAGGCGTTATCTGTGACCAGAATCACTTTCTATACCCTTACATGGGGCACTATTTGAGGGAACAGACATTTGTTGTGGCGTCTGAAACCATAGTGGACATTGAGTACACTCATTCAGTCCCACACTGCACCAGAATATCGAATGTACAGCTGATGTAAACCCCACAACTAGAGA
Organism: Danio choprae; assembly: GCA_903798125.1. Classification (NCBI taxonomy): domain Eukaryota; kingdom Metazoa; phylum Chordata; class Actinopteri; order Cypriniformes; family Danionidae; genus Danio; species Danio choprae. The sequence goes on from CAIGQW010053631.1 coordinate 6,582,128, forward strand.
ATACCCTAGATTCATTGTGCAGAAAGAATTCAGTGTAGCATAATATATTAAAATTTAACTTTTTATGCTTTCTAGTTTTCATGATAAATCTTTTCATTACTTCTGTAGTTTTCTTATTTTGAACTCAGCTGTCGCATTAAATTGGTTTGTTGTGATTTGTGCTGTTTTCCACCATCCCCTAGATTATGTGAGTGTCGGCACTGGTGCAGTGCAGGGTCAGTTACAATATTATTTCAGTATAGGGTAGTATTAACATTGTCAATATGTTGCGACGCTCCATCCAAATTGGCCATTGCGTTCTGCCAACTGTAATAAGTTATTGTTAGTTTCATATGTAGTGATTAGTTTCCACAAGAGTCTTTTAATCAATGAGTCTGATTCGCCTTAAAGTTTGCTGTGTTTTTTCTGCTGTGTTTGAGCACATGGGCTACAGGTCTGTTTGGCCATTATTTAGCTGCATTTAAATTGGCTTCTCAAATTCCCTCTTGACAGTCCATTATTGGTCATTCCTAATAGCTCTGAGTTGCTGTTTATTAGTAGGCCAGCACAGATCTGTAGCCCTTTTTGAATGTGTTAGTGCTGCTCCATGGGTGTGCTGTGAACTTTTTCTATCTTCATCTTTTCCCCGTCTAATTTTTCTATGAGTCTTTCTAATTTCTTTTTATAATTTCTTATAACCCTTGAATGTCCACCTTTCGCTCCTCTTTGTTTCTGTCTTCTCCACAAATGCTCCAGCTTGTCTTTATTTTGCCTTGTTGCCTGATTTATTCTCCTCCTCCTCTCCTGTTCTCTCCTCTCCTCCTCTCCTCTCCATCACAGTCCTGGATGCAGTCCTGACTCTCTCTGTTTTCTGTTTTGATGTAATGTCTAGCTTTATTTGCAGCTTCTACAGCAGTCTGCTTCCTCTGGAAATGCGCTCAACAATCTCCATCCAATGTCAGGTGAGAGTCTGACATGCTTTACTCTGTCCAGGACAGGATAACACCTCTCAGCAGATACCTTAAATATTTAGTTCTTAGTTCTGAAGAAACTTCAGTAGCCATGATGTGTTTTATATATTCATTTTTTGGATTGTTACAATAGGGGCTTTCACACTGGAGTAACGTTTTTGGCATGTTCCCACCACAGGAACTGGGAACAGTTTTAGGAACGCCATTTGGGTGAACAAAATTGGCTCCTACTTCAGAGCAGGGTCTAATTCAGCACAATAGGATCCTAATGCTTGCCATAGGAAATACCAGCACAGAATTCTAAAGTGTTGCAAGCTAATGTTAGGTGCATTTGCCTGTTGTGTTTTTGTCTGTGGCATTGTTCATCTTTTTGATTTAGTGATTTAGTCCTCCTTTTTGCTGAATTGCATAAATTGTATGTCTAAATTCCATCTCCATAATGAGTAATTACACAACACAAACACTGCGTCATCCATCCTCCAGTTGTGTTGTTGTCAAATGCAGTGCTTGAGTTGACCGCAAGTAGCCAACTTGCATCACTTCATCAGTTCTTGTTGGTGATGTGAATGCAACCAGAAAAGTAGCTCTCTGGTAGCTGTGCCGAGTGGCTAGTTCTTCTAACAGAGTTCCTGTAATTTCGCAGTGTGAAAGGCCTTGTCTTTTCATAAAGAAACTTTTTTTATTATTATTATTATTATTATTATTATTATTATTATTTATTTTATTTTTTCTAATGTAATGTCCAAAAAATGTCCGGGAAGCCCAAAATGGTTTTGTAGTTAAGTTTTTGTTTAGTTTAGGGTAAAGAAAGAAGGTTGTGAATGGTAATGGAATGACAAGTATAGAGCTGCAGATTTTGATTGAACTCTTGTCATTCTGGATGGTCTGTGATCTGCGGCAGGTCTGAATGCCATGCAGAATCTGGCTGCATTAGCAGCAGCAGCGAGTGCTACACAGGCCACACCTACAGGTAGCAGTGCGCTGACCACATCCAGCTCCCCTCTCAGCGTCCTCACCAGCTCAGGTACGCCCTCCGGACAGCCTGCTCAATCTGCCTGGGACGCCTACAAGGGTTGGTCCGCTTTTTTAATCTCCTTCTCTTGTCCTTAGCTTTTGCATCTTATCATTGTGTGAAAGATTCAGTTTCTAGCCAATAACAAATTTCATTTTACAGTGAAGTGCAGCATGTTTGATTTAGTTAATGTGTTAAGTATGATGAATAAACAATGAACAATCTAAGCAGCACTTTTGTTCAACTTAAATTTGAAAGACAAGAGTTCCATAATGTAGTTTTATCGAATGAGCAAGTTAATCATAAATCCATAACTTCAATCTAAATTCTTAACCTGAATAAAGATGGTAAGCTATTGTGTCGGTACATGTTTATTATATCTGTATATAAAACGGATGTATAGTTTCTCAACCCTGGTCCTCGGGCCTCACAGCTCTACATATTTTGAACATTCCTGTTATTTAAGAAAGTGTGCATTGCTCCCTACCCCCTTCTCCTTCATTGCTCTTTACCCGAGCTCCTGAAACATTTATTTCCCTTCAGAATGTTTATTCATTTAAGGAATTACACAATGGCATTGCCTGTAGCACCTTTTATGATAGAGAAGCATGAAGTGTTGCATAATATATACTTTTGGAAGTAAATACAATATAGCATATATAACACACTAAAATGCCATTTGAATGAAACCTATATGTTTCCTTCAAACCGAAATAATGGCAGAATATGCCTTGGAGTCCACTTTGCAGGGCACTTAAGGTCTAATTAGAACAAAGGTCTAAGAACAAAGTGAAAAGAAAAACATATAAAATGTGCAATGAGGCACGAGGACCAGGGTTGAGAAATGGAGGGACAAAGGTCAGGTTACTGGTACTTCATACAGTGGAAGGTGGCATATTAGTTGGAAGCTATAAATGAGTTTTCAAGCAAAAAAGGAAAGCCATTATTACCATTATTTTATCTTTTTAGAAATGCCTTTGTTTTTGATATTGTGTAATATTTTTGATTAGGTTTACTATGCAATGTTCATGTTTGTAACCGTGTCAGTCTCTAAAATGGCCATCTATTCTTTTTGCCTGTAAATGGTCTACTAGCCAAGTTGTAAACTGTTCTGTAATATAACTTATCTGATGCGATTAGTGATCGTCATTTAAAATATCAGTGTTACCATAGAATATTAGTGTGTTTTATGAGTGCTGGAGTATTGATGTCATCTGTGACATTTGTTCTGATAAGACAGACACTTGTAACCATGGGAACAATGATGAGCCTCAAAGCTGAAGACGACCAAAATATTGTTATACTATTTGCCTTTTATATTCATTACATGCATTAATACATTTTTATTACAATAATACGTGCTTGGTGTTAAAAATGTATTTTCACTTGCTTAAATTTTAAAAAATTTAAATATTGTTCATTGTTAATTCATGATGGTTAATGTTAGTGGTTGAACCTCAGACTAAAAGTCTACAAATATATTTTCAAACTTAAAACTGTGTACTATTTTTAATCGGGCCTAGCTGCTTGTGCATGTTTACTCTGATAATTGCCATCAGTTTCTTTAGAGCTGTCTTGTGAATTTGATCATTGCTGATCATTCATGTTTTTGTTCATTGAAGTACATTGAAGTCTGCTGGTTTTACTCAGTCTCAGTTGCTTTCCTTGTATGTGTGCAATGACGGCATGTGAAATCAGAATTGACAACTTGTCTGAAGTCTTAGTAATGTGTCAGTGCTGGTTGTTGTTTTCTCTCGCCCTCACAGCGGGTTCCTCTCCCACCTCCAGTACTAGTTCTTCTGTGAACCCCATGGCATCTTTAGGTGCTCTTCAGTCTCTTGCTGCGGGCGCTGGAGCAGGTCTCAACATGAGTTCCCTAGCAAGTAAGAAAGAAGAACCTTTGATTGCTTTTGTTTGATGTCAATATAGTGTTGCTAAGGTTATCAAGATCTATCTCAGTTGATTTGATTGCAAGTGGTAAGGTGACGACCTCACAAAAACCCAAATAAGAGCACACAAATTCAGCACTCTGTTGCCTCTAGATGCTTTTAATCCTGTCACAATAAATCAGTGTTTGGTTGTATGCTGGAGTTTAAAAAGATATTCCCCTTTTTTACAATCAGCATTTATTGATTAAAAATAAAGTAGTAAAATTGTATAATATTACTATTTACATTTAACTTAGAATAAATTACATAGAATAAAAAGTTCTATTTAATTCCTGTGACAGCTGATTTTTTTTTTTTTTTTCAGTAGTTGTCAGTGTTGCATCCTATTTCAGAAATCATTCTAATGCTTAAGTCCTTACTACAATTATCAATTATTGTTTCCTAATTTTCATAATGGTTCTTATTATCAGTGCTTAATATTTTAAAACTGACACCATTACTGCATACAATGTGATGTGACGTGACCTAGTGACACAATAAATGATATATTTTCTATGTTAGATGGTTACGAAAAAAAACTCCTTTTATTAGGGTGATGTGCAAAGTTTCTATTTTAGAAATGGTTCCTATTGCTGTGATGTGGCTAAGCAACAGCTTAAACTGCTATGACTGATCACCTCAGATGCTGACTTTATTCAGTATTAAATTATATCAGTAAAAATCTGAATATAATTTTTTTACATCAGTTGCACAGCAGGTACATTTGTTAATGTTAAGGAGTTTATTTTTTTATAATTAAATTATAAGTCTGGCCGTTTAATAGGGAGTACAATGCACTTTTGCGCTTCTGAATAGTTATTTAAATGTTACTGTTGTGTCTCGTTAGGACATGGTGTTTTTTTTTTTTCCTCATTTATTATTATTAATTTATTAAGTTAGCACTGACCGCTTGTGTTTGATCTGCCTAAGAAGCTGTTGATGTGTTATTCTTTTTGTTTTTAATTTTCTTTTCCCTTGTTTCTGCCTTGTTTGTGTTTTTGCTGTGTCTCTGTGTCTGAATGTGTTCTCTCAGTAGTTTTTCTGTGAATGTCTGAATGCTGTGCTGTGTTTCTGTGTGCACAGGCATGGCTGCTTTAAATGGTGGTCTGGGCAGCGGAGGTCTCTCCAATGGCTCTGGAAGCACTATGGAGGCTTTGACTCAGGCGGCCTATTCTGGGATCCAGCAGTATGCAGCTGCCGCTCTGCCAAGCCTCTACAGTCAGAGTTTACTGTCCCAGCAGAACGTTAGCGCTGCTGGCAGCCAAAAAGAAGGTGAGTTTTGATGAGAAGAGCTGATTTTCCACTTGATTGAAAATGATTGAAAGTTCATGCTAGAAGGGTCAGCTTTTGGGATCTGTTTTAGCCCATGATGCTTTTCAGTCTGTGTGTATATGAATGTGGCTCTTGTGATCACCATCTTAAGAATTCATTCTTGTTTTAAATATGCTGCAACAGCAAGTCTCAATCAAAGCGTGGGTAAGAAATCATAATCACTCTCCACCTTGTCCATTTGCTACATTTTGGTTTGTTTAAAAATGGGTATTCATACCAGCAGCTCTTTTGCCAATGAATTTAAAGAGCGTTCTGGCTTAAATACAACTTTGAGTCTAGTGGAAAACTCTGTGGCATGCTCTTCTGTGCAGTATTTTACCAATTACTGAAAACAGTTTTGGTCCATAAGATCAATAAAATTCATCCAAAATTCTCAAATGTGTAACTCACAACCTCAAGACAATGTCAGGTCTGTAACCGATTTGAAAATGCATATATTTCAATATGGAGCAAAAATAGTCAATAGTCATTATGGCAGTAGCAAGTAAGCAGTAAGTAATCTTCATTAAATAGTTAATCCACCCAAAAATGAATTGATAGAGACCTTCAATGATCTTCAGAACATACATTTAAGATTTTTAGAGGAAATTCGAGAGCCCTCTAATTCTCCGTAGACAGCAACAGACTTGAATTGTTTAAGGTCCAGAAAAATTGCTAAAAATAATGTCTCTTTTGAGTGCACTTAAAACAAAAATGAGTTTATTTAATAGTCTCTTCTCCTCAGTATAGGGGATGTGTTCATGAGTTGTTTGAGGACATCTGTAGTATATGTCAGTGCAAAGCAACGGCCAATCTGAGGTACACAATCTACACACACAAAGAATTCATGAATATACACCCCATACAGTGACACTGAGGAGTATTTTTGTAGCTTGATGATACTTGAACCCCTCAAGGCATAAGGTTTGTTTTGAGGATGTTTTTTGGTATTTTTCTGGACTTTGAACGTCTCTGGATCATTGCTGTCTATAGAGAATGAGGGAGTACCCAGATTTCATCTAAAATAACTTCAATTGTGTCCCAAAGACAAACAAAGGTCTTAGGGGTTTGGAACAACATGAGATTGAGTACTTACTAATTAATAACAGAATTTTTATTTTTGGGTGAACTAACCTTTCAACTAATATTTCCCTTTTAAATCGAACAATCTGCATGTTTTTAAATTCTGTGTGTTTTATAGGCTTGTGAATGGCTCAGCTATTTTGTGTGGCTATCAGCAGCATGCTTAAAGTTGTATTTAAAACAGAATCTTCTTTTAAGTCAGCAAGGAGCATGTGTCAAAACATTGAAAATAAAATTTCTTTAAGCTTTTTCAAAACAATCATTTGATTGTCTTTTCTATACATTTTTAAAGGCCCTGAAGGAGCAAACCTGTTCATCTACCATCTGCCACAGGAGTTTGGTGATCAGGATTTGTTGCAGATGTTTATGCCTTTTGGCAACGTCATCTCTGCCAAGGTCTTCATTGACAAACAGACCAACCTTAGCAAGTGTTTTGGTGAGTGGAGCCGTGTTACGGACACATGGGGTTGTAACTTGATTTGTCCTCTGACAGTTGTGTGTTGCAGTTAAATAACTACAATCCATTTGTTTGTTGTTGTTGTTGTTCTTTTTCTTTTTAGGCTTCGTAAGTTATGACAATCCAGTTTCGTCCCAGGCAGCCATTCAGTCAATGAACGGTTTTCAGATTGGAATGAAGCGGCTGAAGGTGCAACTTAAACGATCTAAAAATGACAGCAAGCCATACTGAGTGATTTTGCTCTCAAATGGACTTGGTTTGAAAATGTTTTTCTGGTAAGTGGAGTGTGACGTTGGAAAGTTCTAATGACCCCCACACCCAACCCCTTAACACCCGTCTTTCCTAATCCTCCTTTTACTTCTCTGGTCTTTCCTACATATCTTCTCTCTTAACCTTAAAAACATGCAGATAACCTAAAGACAACATGCAAATTGTTAACATTATGAATTTGTTCCAAGGAGAAATGAGTTGTTGTTTTTCTTTTTCACATTTATATATCTATCTAATTGTTTTGTTGATCTTTTGTTTTCCCTTAAATCTTTTTTTTTTTTTTTTTTTGGTGCCATATTATGAGTTTGCTGTGTATAAATCTTGCGTCAAAAGGATGTTGCACAATGAAAGCCAACCTGCGTGACTGCTTTCAGTCCCTAAGACTGTTGATCACTCCGGTCTGGCCCCTGTAGATGTTCTTCTGTGTTTACACTAGACTCTTGTAGTACATTCGGACAGTGTAATGCTGATGCCTCCTACAATGCTGCCTTTCTAGAAAATGAAGGAGGCTTGCTGCATCGGTGCAAAAGATAATCAGTCACCTGAATATTATTTCGAGCATCTGGAAAGTCAGGCTGCACTCCTCCGTTAGACTCCGTTTTCATGGATGCCTTTTTATTTATTTCATTTATTTATTTATTTCACTAATTTATTTATTATTTATTTTTGATGTATCTGTGTCTTCACAATGAGGGTGATGTGACATTTGCTTCAAAGTCTGTTTTATGTATTCTGTTGGAGAGCTCAGCTGACAACAGTATTGATGATGATGATGCTTTTTGTTTTTAATCACATTGATATTTTTTACATTCTAAAAAAGACAAACACTATTATATCACATGTTCATAGATGGACGGTTAATTCTTCAGTATTGGTCGTTGGCCGGAGATGCTACACTTACTCTCAGGACATTCTCACCTTTCTGTCAGACCAAAACGTAATCTTCTACTCACCTGGTACATGAAAACAAACAAAAAAGTGATGGAGCACTTTGTTTCAGTTCATTACTTTTTATCTTAAAGCCTCAAATTAAAGCAAATCTTTTTTTGACCCAAGATTTTTATTCTATGGAAAATGCTGGAAGCACATACGGTTTGAAAATGGCATTTGTGTAGATTTTATTATTATTATTATTATTATTATTTATTTTTTGTGGTCATTTAATTATATTATCCTACGCCTCAATTCCAGAGGTCAGCGTCAAAGCTTTTAGCAATATTTGCATTCTGGAACAGACAGAGATGACATTGCCAAGAAACCGAGCGGAAAGAAGGAAGTTTACAATTGCTGAATTCATGGCCACTTAACCGAATTTTTGAGTTTATTTCTAAAAAACAAACGTGCGTTGAGTGTTCGATAAGCATTTCATTCTCAGTGTTTGTAGGTGGTCTCTCCGGACCCGTCCTGCAATCCTCATCACAGTTAACCTTGTGATCGTGTGTTCAGTAGTTACTTCATGCGGCTCGCTTTAGTCGAATAATAATAATAATAATAAATGTTCACAATCAGATGTTAATGCCAATCTGAGTCCTGCAGGGTCGTGAGGTGAGAAGCTTGTTTTTATGGAAACTGAGAAGAAATCATTATCCAGATAGTGTATATTACTTAACTATTATGCCTTTTCTATTTTTATAGAGGTTTTATAATGTTGCCTAAATAATTTCTCTGAATTAAAAACGGTTGTTTAAAAAAAGAAAATCGCTCAAAAGATTCAACGGTGTTTTTGTAGAATCCTAATGTGACGTTTTGTGGATGCATTCACCGATTGTTTAAACTACTGATGTGTGGCCCTTTTCTTCACTAGATGTAGTGTGTCGCCTGTGAAGTCAAACAATTGTACCAAGAGCTTCGTTCCTTATTAAGTCTGAAGCAGATCCACGGTTCAGTCTAAAGCTCTTACTCTGTGTAATATCTCCAAGTGCATCATTTTCATGTGTAGTGATGAATGCTGAAATGTACTTTTTATAACAAGTCATTTTTAAGATCTCCTCGCACCATACCATTAGTCAAAACTGTATTAGTGAAATTGTATTCTCTCCTATTTCACATATACCTCACTATTGTTGTCCCTTTTTGAAACGCTTGTATTTATTAATGGTGCATTTATTATTATATATATATATATATATATATACTGTTTTCATTGCAAAGAAGCCAGTTCTTGTGAACCTCGCAATCGTATCGTTGTTTTTTTTTTTTTTTTTGTTTTTTTTTTGGATGTGCCACTTTTGCTTGCTAGTTTGTTTCATTCATTAGAGACGCTGCTTTAGACTGAACCCAGGTGTGAAGCCCCTCTTGAGATGCTAGCGCAGGGATTCCCACTCCCTGATCTGTGCCTCGGTTCAAAGAAACACAATTGTATAACAAAACCATTCAGTGGAAGGAAAACGGGGAAGTGCTCAAGTGTGCCACGAATCACCATTTTGATCAATCCAAAGATTCTTGTAAACTTGTTCTAGGCAGGGATTTTGTTTGTCTGGCAGATTATTATCATTATTTTATTTGTTCAGAGCAGATCGACTGGCATTTGTGCGCCTTTTTAAACAAACCGCTCACAAGTGCAGAAGCAGTTCCACTAATGTGCCAAACACATCAAGTCTTAAATTTCTGTATGCGTTTTATGTTCCATCACGCTGTTGTCCTTCACGGAGTTCAATGTAGCTGAACTGTACCCATTTGTGTCACCAACCAATA
>CAIGQW010053631.1:6600464-6633385 GCA_903798125.1 Danio choprae
GTGCATTCATCATTTGATTGGGCTTAACTTTGTGGATGAGCATGTCAGTGTCCTGATGCTGCCTGCTGTTAGTCATATTCATTGTGTTGGTTTGTGTTTGTAGCTTCAGGACCATCTGAATCAGGGGGCTTTTTTCAATGTCCATTTCTTGGTTTTTGAGGGCTTTAAAATGATAAGCGTTGGGGTCACTCATTTTTATGTGTTTCCAAAATTTGACGGCTCGTTTCTCAGTGTGCATGAGTAAAGGATGCTGGCCTAATTCTGCCCTGCATGCATTGCTGGGTGTATTCCTCTGTACTCTGAGGATGCTCCTACAGAACTCTGCATGTAGGCTTTCAATTGGATTCTTATCCCACTTCTCAAACTCATGACTGAGGAGTGGACCCCACACCTCACTCCCATATAGCACTATTGGTTCAATCACCGACTGGAAATTTTTGAGCCAGATTCAAACTGGAATTTCTATTTGTGTTTTTTTTGGCGTAAAATTTTTTTAATGGCGTAAAAGGCCCTCCTCTCTCTCCTCCTTCTACCTCTCTCTCTCTACCTCTCTCTCTACCTCTCTCTCTCTACCTCTCTCTCTCTCTCTCTCTCTCTCTCTCTTTACCTCTGTCAAGTTTCAAATTGGAGTTTCATTATTTAAGTGTATTTATTCTGTTTAGCATCATCCTCAATCATAGGAGTTCAAGAAGCTCCACAACATGCAACTTTATGTGATTTTACCACAAGAGGGCACCAGAGACACAAAAATCACATCGTTTGAGGGTTTCACAGAAAAAAATGACTGGAATAGTTTTTTCTTGTTTGTTTTTGACACAAATGCAAACAGATAAGTTTATTTTAATTTAAGCATAAAAGTCACTCTTTTTGACCCACAAGGTACACTCTGGAAACCCAGACAGGAGGAAAAGACAATAGTTTTTTTGTTGTTTATTACAAAAGATGCATATTATGCATGCAATTATTTGTTGTTTTGTTTTACGGCAGAATCATGTTTTTTCTTGTTTAAATAAGAAGTACGTTTAAATAAGAAATAATTTGCACTTAATGCTTTAACAAAAGCACATATAATCAGTTACAATCACATAGTACACACACTGTTAATAAAGGCTGATAAGCTACTGTAAAGATGAATGGGATTAAATGTAATATATATATATATATATATATATTTATAATACCATTGGTTGCACCCTATTAGAACCTATAAGAATTGTGGCATCATAAAGTCCAGCATTACTGCAAATCTATGAGTCTGAGTCAGTTTAAACACTGTGCTGCTGTCCTTAAGTCACCCTGATGGAAAACATTAGTTTAGTATTCAAAGAAAAGCGTTTTATTTTGGATAGATCATTTCTCTTTACAATTACTAAGAGTTCAACATACCTGTCCACAAATATCATCATTGCTATACTTTACAACAAACCTGCATATAACAATACAATTATAAGTTAAATAAACTTAAATTTGCCATAATTTACCGACATTCGTGAATGTGTTTAGTATTCTTTAAACTAAAAAGATAACCCTGTGACCGGGGAACAACTTGTAGTACATCATATGTAAAACCAGCAGGTGGTCTGGTGTTAGTTATAAAAAAATAAAATCTGTCCATATGCAGCATGCAGTTCCCTTTAAAGATCCCTTATCCACATTTGTCCATTACAGGCTATTACATCAGTGTCTGACCTCAGGTTTGACATCTGTCACTCTGTCTTTTCCGGTGGGACGACCTGCAGCAGCAGCTGAAGATGCATGGTGAGCGGCCCTGCAGAAGAGATCAGCTATTTAATTATCTAGCCATTTCTTGACTAAATGTTTAAAGAACATTAACCAAAAATAACCCTAAAGGTAACGTATTACTCAGCAACAAGCAATTATTCTATATTTATCAGGGGTCAAGATAAACATATATTTTGCTCACTAGAATGTATCCAAATGCGTTACTGTGTAATGTCCAGCTACTTACTCATGAAGCGGCGAGTCCAGTTGAATTTATAATAGATGAAGGGTACATATAAGAGAAGACCACCAACTATGAACATTGTGCAGTACAGATACTCCCACTCAGGCTTTTCAATGATGGGAGCAAGTACCAGGTAACAGGACACAACCACCACTAAAGCAGGAATGACTATCGGCACCTGACAAGAGCAAAAGACCATCATGTTCATGTTGGCAGATTTACCATAGATTACAATGATTTTTTCCCATTTTATTTGAAATATCCACCACTTTTGATAATATATATCATATATTATATCTAAGACATATATTGTATCATTCAGAATGCTTTGTTGTTATACTTTAGTGGACAATACAAAAACTACCCTTCACTTTAACACAACTCTTCTGTAAGTATGAAATTAATTTATAACATGGCTGGTCAAAGGTTAAATTTGTCACATTTGCTGTTAATTCACCCACCCTCAGGCAATTAAAAAATAACCTTTAAGTAGAGTTTTAGCTGAAACTGTGGACTTTGGTGATTTTTAAAATGCAAGTCAACATCTACTGGCAGTTTCAGAGTAAAAAAAAAAATTCATTGCAGCAATGCGCATGTCATTACGCTACAGGATGCTTGTGCTTCAGCTTTAATAATGTTCAGTTTCTCGCACAAACACCTAGTCGAGAGCATTTTGACTGTGTATTTTTTTGCACTGGGAAAGTGGCAGTTGCATTTTATAAAACACCAACGACCACAGGTTCAACTGTAAAGCTTTGAGGAATGAAGGAAAAATCACCTACATAATAGTTCTTAAGTGAACTAATGCTTTGTAAAACTAAGTAAGCACACACAAACTATTTTTGTTACAGGAAATAAAATAAACATTAACTGAAATGAAAAAAACAATACTTAGATGTGTTCAAATATCTAATAAATTCATTAGAAATGGATAAACCGCAGTAGCGCAGTGGGTAGCACGATCGCCTCACAGCCAGAAGGTTGTTGGTTCGAGCCTCGGCTGGGTCAGTTGGCATTTCTGTGTGGAGTTTGCATGTTCTCCCGTGTTGGCGTGGGTTTCCTCCGGGTGCTCCGGTTTCCCCCACAAGTCCAAAGACATGCGCTATAGGTGAATTGGGTAAGCTAAATTGTCCATAGTGTATGTGTGTGTGTGAGAATGAGTGTGTGGGTGTTTCCCAGTAATGGGTTACAGCTGGAAGTGCATCCGCTGCGTAAATTGGCGCTTCATTCCGCTGTGGCGACCCCAGATTAATAAAGGGACTAAGCCGAAATGAAAATGAATGACATGAATGGGTAAGCTAAACTGTCTATAGTGTATGTTTGTGAATGAGTGTGTGGATGTTTCCCAGTGATGCGTAAAACATATGCTGGATAAGTTGGCGGTTCATTCCGCTGTGACGACCCCAGATTAATAAAGGGACTAAGCTGAAAAGAAAATGAATGAATAAACCATATAGGGATTTAAAGCTATTACTAAATTACTAAAGCTTTAACTAAAATGAAAACAGAAAATGAAATTAATTTCCTCAAATTGCAAATGTTTTTAATAATCTCAATGATAGTAAAATAGCACTGATTGTAAGAATAAATCAAGTCATTTGTGCATTTCACTTCTCAACTTCTCTACTCACTAGCTTTTGGAAATATTGTTGGGTCTTCTACGAATAGCTTTTGATGGTCATAATTTGTTAAAGTTGTTTGGGGTTGCAAATACAGCAAAATGATGATGTCACGGTAAATAACGTGCTCTAACCTTGACAGGTCTCTTGAGGTCCTTTCTAGTGAATCGCATAACGATGAGCGCCAGACATGTGAGCCCGTAGAAAAGCCACGTAGCAAAACTGAAGTAATTGATGAGGGTGTTTATGTCTGTTGGCATTATGTAAATGATTGACACGATGCCCTGAAAATCACACACAAGAACAAATACAGCCTCAAAAAACTATTGTTACATATTGACATATTGTTACTGACTGTGATTTACCATCATATTTGATCAAATATGACAAAATATATTGATATGAATTGAGGTTACATTAAACATTAGAGCTGGAGAAGGTGTGTAACGTTTCACACTGATGTAAGACATGATCTTAACCATGTGACCCTCACGGCCCGCCACGTATGTCAACCTAACAGACATAAGCAGATAGTAAGATAAGGCACAGAAGACAATTTTTGTATAATCTATAATAGAGCAAGCTCCACAAAGCTGAAGTTCCTGACCTGCCGGCGGTGAAACAGCTCCCATTGGCCGCACCAAAAGTGGAGCAGACCACAAACACCGGCACGATCCATGATAGCGGGTACAGCACTCTGTCACCAAAGGTCTGTAAAAAAGCCCAGAGATTTAGTAAAGTAAAGCTCAAGAATCAATTTACATAAAAATGTCTTCTTTTAAAAAATGATGACTTGATGAGTTTCTTCCTTTTTAAAGCTCTTTTCTTTTTAAATAATTTATGACCTTTCCAGTTGTGCATGCTTAGGGTAGGGTCTTTTTTAAAATACATCTTTTGAAATAGTTTAGTTTAGTATATATGTACACATATATGTACACTGAAGATTTAACGTTTCTGATATTTCCTGATGTTTTTATAACACACTCTCACCACAGCAACAGCTGAAGACTGTAGAAGTTCAGTCGAGGTCATGACACTGAAATATGCAATGTTGACCATTATATAGCACACGGTCACCAGAGGAATCCCAATAACGATGGCCAGGGGAAGGTTTCTGGTCAAAAATGAGACACTTTCAATAAGAGCTTCATGGCTAACACTGAAAACTGTATGACAGACTAGATTTGACGTTGGAAACATTCACATGCATATATAATTATGCCACTGTTTAAACATTTAGTGTTCCTTTTACTCTTACTTGTATGGATTTTTCAGTTCTTCTGTAATGAAGTTTAGCTGATTCCTGTGGGAAAAGGAAAGAGAATTTCTAGTGAATATTAATTGGTGTTCTTCAACCCATCTCAGATATTTTCATAAGGTTAATGTATTAATGTAATGCAATGCTAATCGACAGCTTAATAATGACAATTTAATAATAAATAAATAAACTTGCAGCATTATGTATTTTTTATGTAGTTGTTATTTTTAGGAGTTACGGTTAAGAATAGATCAGTATGCTGGTGTAACTGCATTGCTTTATTAATATGTTTCTACATTGGGCTCACACATACACTCATTACCATGGCTGCCCAGCAGACCAATCACAACAGTTATAACAAACAATGCGTATTATAGGACAATAAACGTGTTTTTTGACCTTGCATGCATATCAGCCTGTTGTTGGGGACCCCCAAAACCAAACTATGACCTTTTATAATCCATAATAGGGGCACTTTAAGATTCAGAAACGATTCTAGAGGGCTAAGAGCACTCTAGAATGCATAGAAAAGATCTCCACTGCTGCCTTACATCAGCCTCATATGCCACATGTGCAACATTATATTACGCCATCAATCATTTACCATCCATCATAAGCCCAGAGACCGTTGTAAAACGCAAGGCCAATTGCTCCAAATGATGTTGTTGCCCCTGCAAATGGGTCTCTAAGATTCTGAGTATTGCCTGAAAAACCATTAAAAGACATGTTTTATTGATCTTTGAACATTTACAGATAAGGCAGATAAGGTCACTTTATCTCAACACACATATGCAGTAATTGTTTGCCATACAATGAGTCACAGCGTAATCCAAAATAATTTCTTTATCTGTTATCACAATGCATTTGATTGCGATTCATTTGAGTGAATAATAATAAAACGCTGCCATTCTTATCAAAGTCTCATGTCTGGATTCAGTAAAGAGTAATAAGATATTAGACAGTAAACATTACCTTGAGCCAACATAACAATGCCTGAAACCACAATGATGATGATTATCAAAAGTTTGGCTGCTGTGAAAAAGTTCTGCACTCTGTAGGCCAGCTTCACGCTCAGACAGTTGACAAGTGTAATTATTACTGATGAGAGAACAGAGAGAATGTGTGACAACATATGATACCAGAATAATGTCTTCTTTTTCGCTTGTTTGGAAATTTTCTAAATTTAGATTTAAATCAAGCTTTCATTTAATGAAGCTCATGACTTCATTACAGACATATTCTAGCGAATGATTATTATTTTTGCTTGAAATGTTATAAACAGCAGCTACTCTGCTTTTTCTCTTTCTATCTCAGAATACCCATCCTGTGGTGACCAGAGATTATGTACATTTCTGCAAGTTGGACATTACTTTGACATACTAGTCTTTGATAACTACAGTACTCTCAAAGGATTTGTTTACCCAAAAATGTAAACTCTGCTACTAATCACTCACCCTCATCTTCATTCATCTTCTGAACACAAATTAAGATATTTCAAATGAAATCTGAGAGTTCCCTAATCCTCCGTAGACAGTCAGTGTCCCAGAAAACTCCAGAAAAGGAACCAAGAGATTTGTTAGTCAGAGAAGCTCCAAGAACACTTTAGTGGGGGAAAAGATTGGTAAATACAACTTTGTTCACCTATTCTCTCCTACATCAGGTAAAGGTGCACGTTTAATTCAGGTAGTATGATGTATTGCCATTAGAGTCAGCATTGCATCATGTAATAAACACACATCCTGATCTGATGTGGAAGACATAGTCAAACAAAGATGTTTTTTCAGTTTTTGGTGCACAAAAGAGTTCTTGGAGCTTCTTATGATTACAGTTACCACTGAAGACACATGGCTTGTTTGGACAGTTTTTGATAAATAATTCAAACAATTTAATTTGAAAAATTAACAAAGGTTCACAGAATTGCAACAACATGGGGATGAGTGATTATTGACAGATTTTTCATTATTATGTGAACTAATCCTTTAATTGAAAAGTAGAATAATCTTCACTTTCTGTACAACTGCTCTGACATTATATGTATTATAAAACTAAACTGATTTGAACAGAATTTCTTTTTTTTACATATAAACAGGATCTTGACTTCTACTTACAGATGCAAGCAGCAGCCAGGCACTTGGTGACCACTTGAGGAGGAGTGCATCCTGGGTAAAATGGGGTGGAGGCGTATTCGGCACAGCTCAAGGCAATGATGGCAAAGGATGAAGGCTTTAATACGATGATGGTGGTCCAGGAGTACAGATATGCCAGCACTGGCCCAAATCCCTCCATCAAATATGGATATTCTCCACCAGACTTGATGATCATTGTGCCTAGTTCAGCATAGCAGAGGGCCCCTGCACACACACACACACACATGCAAACCTCTTAGTTTCTCAGCACTCAAGCTGAGGTCACTGAGTCCATTAGCAAAAGGTCTTCTGCAGACAGAGTCAGTATTAACATAAAGAGGATTTCTCTGTCTTAGGAATTTTTCTGAACAGTATGTGACTTAAAAAGACTGACTGAGGTTTTCAGAGTGAGTGAATTTATCTGATTAAGCTCCTTGACTTTGCCCAACTATAATCTCAGCCAAAAGATTTAGAAACTTGTAACATATAATGCTGTAAAAGAACAGCTGCAATGCCAAAAATACTGCCTGGCCCAAAAACGAATATTTTGTTGCACCACTTTTAGCTTTAATTAAGGGCTCTACTTATAATCATGGACACATATGCAATGTCTTTAAGCTAATTTCCATCAGAAGCTGCATTCATTTTTGTCCAATATCTTATATTGACAAATTACAATGCGAGAACCTTCATTATCTGACTTCACTTTATAAAGTCTTAAAGTCTCAAAGATGTTTAGGGCAGTTCAAGTCAATTGGTCACTGATTTAGTCTAAAAATTAAGCCTTCTTTTATAGCTTGTGCCCGATAAATCTTCACTATGTCATCCTGCTACTTTAAAACAAACAAGAATTTGCTAAATGCAAGTTTACGGGCAGACGTGATAGTTTGTAATGCTTTTTGGTAAAAAAGAAAATATGCTTGAACTGAATGTTTTTTCCCACCCACAACAATGTATGTATTATTTTTCTAAAATCTTTTGGTATAATATTGCAATATACATATAAATGCAAAAAGACAACTAACAACAATACAGACAATGGCAGCCTTTAGCCACAAAACTACGCCAAACTCTACAATCATGACCTATTTGTATTATTATTATATTTTTAAACATTTTTATTTTTAAACTTAAAAACAAAAATACAAATTTGACAACATTTATGAACAAGGTCAGTAGACAGAAAGCAAGTGGTCTTTTTTTGGCTGTTTGAATGCATTTAAAAACATGAGCGTTTTTGAAAGCTATGAAAGCAATTTAGTTGAAAGTGTACGAAACAATTTAGCCTTAACTATCCCATCCTAATAGCTACAAAATCGATTTGCAACATGACATAAATGGGACAAACACACTGTAGCCTAGGTCTGATGTAATCACATAGTACTTAAAGACACCTAATAAAAAGTAGGACCAAAATGAATTAGCACTGACCTATTTTCCCTCAGCATTTAGAAACAGTGAATCTTATTATGTCACAGAGCCATTATTACAGCCAAAGCAAATATGACACGATTATGCTTAATCTCAGGCATTTATCTATGCTATAAGCTTTATCAGGCTTGTGAAGGTTTTCAGATAAAGTGTGCTTGGTGGATACTGACCCAGAGTGGCCAGAACTCCACAAGCTGCCCACACACACAGACATGGACCCACGGCTCCCGTTCCCTCGAGCACCGCTTTGGGAGAAATGAAGATGCCCGAGCCGATCATTGTGCCCACTATAAGACAGATGCCGCTCACCAGACCCACCTGAGAGAGTCAGTCAAAAGCTCAGGGATGGCTTGCATCATTGTGTAACTTGAAAGCATGAAATTAAAATGTGGGACGCATGATCAATCAATAAAACATGGGCTATCAGCTGCTTTGACAGATTTGGTACTATCTGTTAGATCAGTCAGTTCATCTGTTTTGATATTTAGCCTACCTTTGATGTTACAGTGTCATTTAAATAACTGTTTCTTATTTCTATTCCCTTATCAGCTATGTACATTAAGTGTAATGTTACATTCTGTAACAGGGTAAGTCATTTTGTAATGTAAAGTTAATTTTCAACGCATAAAACATAAAATGTTTTTATGATGACATTCTGCCAAGCACAAATGCTGTATTAATTATTTTTTATACAGTGTAATTAATAATGCTGTCATGTCTAAGTTTACCTGTAGCATATAACATGATTTTAGTGTTTTCATTAATAGAACTGCTATCTATTCATTCATTCATTCATTTTCTTTTTGGCTTAGTGCCTTTATTAATCAAGAGTCGCCACAGCGGAGTGAACCGCCAACTTATCCAGCATATGTTTTACGCCGTGGATGCCCTTCCAGCTGCAACCCATCACTGGGAAACACCCACACACTCTCATTCACACACATACACTACAAACAATTTAGCTTACCCAATTCACCTATAACGCTTGTCTTTGGACTTGTAGGGGAAAGCGGAGCACCCAGAGGAAACCCACGCAAACACAGGGAGAAATGCCAACTGACCCAGCCGAGGCTCGAACCAGTGACCTTCTTGCTGTGAGGAGATCGTGCTACCCACTGTGCCACCATGACACCCCAACTGCTATTTAAACACCCATAATTCAACTAATCAAAAATGTAATATATGTGCATCCCTAAATTCACATGTATTAAGGGATTATTCCACTTCCTCTTTACCCCTTGAATAGAAATAAAAATAAACTCAAAAAGTCATCTTCCACTAGGTCTGGGATGCAAGCAGAAGAAATTCACTATTTGGAGAAAAAAAATCTTTTTGACAGAAGAAAGAAAGAAATGGATGATAAGGGGGAGAGTAAATTATCATGAAATGTTCGTTTTGAATGGACTAATCCTTTAAAATGTGGCGTTCCATGTCATTCTGAATGCACATATCCATATAATAATTGAACTTGTCTAATGCGAGTCACAAAAGACTCTGGCAGACGGGTCAGGAAGGGAAGGGATTACATGCAGTGATGGCGACAGGCACTGCCAGGTTGACCCACAGTTAAACCCTTCAAACACTTATTAACATCGGTGGAAATCATTGATCGTGAAACATTCTTTACATTCTTGTGATGTGTAATGAGCGAGATTCTCTGTCTCTCATATACTCACATCTTGCTGCAGAACTGCTGCTTTTGGCTGATCTGGCTTTTTGGCCTCCACGGCCCCAGAGATGCTCCCATTGTACGTTTTCGTCTTTTTCAGATCCTCCTCCATTGTTCACAAGATCAACAGCCAAGTTTAAATTTTGAGCTGTCGGCCTGAATAAATACAGGTAAGATTCATTCATTCATTCATTCATTTTCATTTCGGCTTAGTCCCTTTATTAATCTGGGGTCGCCACAGCGGAATGAACCGCCAACTTATCCAGCATATGTTGCATATGTTGTACGCAGCATATGTTTCCCATCTCTGGGAAACATCCATTCACTACGGACAATTTAGTCTACCCAATTCACCTATACCGCATGTCTTTGGACTTGTGGGGGAAACCGGAGCACCCGGAGGAAACCCACGCCAACACAGGGAGAACATGCAAACTCCACACAGAAACGCCAACTGACCCAGCCGAGGCTCGAACCAGCGATCAGCGACCTTCTTGCTGTGAGGCGAACGTGCTACCCACTGCGCCACTGTGAGGCCCTACAGGTAAGACCTGAGTGTAAATTAATCAATCAATAAATAAAAAAAACACAGTAAGCCTGAGTCGAATGTTAGGAATATAAAAATTCTTAGCATCCATCGTGTAGTTCATCACATCAGGTTACTTCAGGCAACATAAAGGTCAAGTTAAAGGTTAAAGAAATTATATTGCATTAAGTGTTGCTAACTTAAGACGTTATGGACTATCTGACATATCTCTTTATTCATACATAATAACATCTGCTCCACATGCACTTCAATTCAGATTAATTAGTCTCCTAGCAACAACAGTGCAATAATCAAAGGTTCCGTTTATACCATTATCAAGACGCGCTGACTAGAAAAATCTGAAGGCAAGTAAAACATAAATATAAACTTCATATAAAAACATAACGTAAATAATATTACAATTCTGATGTGTTTTCAGTATTATATATCTGTGCTGTGCTAATAAATTAGTCTTAAGACTTTTGCAATCTTGTAGTGTTTGTGTTTTTTTCTACACAGGTAAGAAATTATTGCATCTCCCCTACAGTTTAAAGACTAAGGCTGATGTCCACAAGCAGCTACTGAAAATAAATAGCATCAGTTAATTAAATGGGATTTGTATATTGATTTGGAGGCAGATACGTTTGTGCTGCCATTATCTGAATAGTCCATTATGTAGCCCTATAAATGCTCTCACTTAACACAAAGATTAACTTTATAAGCAAACACACATACAATACATGAGCTGTGTGTTTCCAAACATTTATCAATATCGCAGAAAATATTACACAATTAATATCACATGATCAACTAACGATCAACTAACATTAAAAAAAAAAAATAATAATGCAACATTTTTCTCTCTCAGAGCTATTTTAGCAAAGACAAACTACAGGTTAACACAAGCTTACTTTCAGTGCCACCAATTCCACCGTCACAGGAGAATCATGTTTAACTCGAGGCGAAAGACAAACTTGCAGTCCAATCAGCTTTTCCAGCAGATACGTTTTGATCCATTTCCAAAATTCATGTGTTTAATAAACCAACAAGTGTGGGCGGGACCTTCAAAGTTCAGTCATTCTCCGGACCGAGCATGATTGAAGAAAACATGTGACACGGAGGAGGAGAGGCAGCAGGATTGGCTGGAGGTGAGCAGGCTCTGACCAACACAATACTCCTTTCAAAGAGACACTTGATATGGTTTGGGGGGTGACAGAGAGAAGCCAAGGATTGACCAGAAACACAGAAGCGTCTCAGATCAAAAGCACTTCCTCAGTACAAGCCACTGATCAAATACACACTGGCCTGTGGAGCCTTGCAAGCTCCACGATGTCCAAGATAAATGTCATATGCTGTCCTTTTTACAGTCACAAACTTCTCTGAACGATGTACTCACCTACTTTTCATTCATTGGCAATATTAAAAAAATCATGCATTAAATATAATGCTGTATAATATTACTCAAATACATAAAAGACTTTATGTGTATGTTAAGAATTTAAGATAAAAATAACAGAGCAATTCCTTGCACCACCTAAAAATACTTTCTCATCTTACATTTTCTTCCAGTTTACAGAATAACATAATCAAAACATTTCTGAATCTAGTTTAGTGTTAGTTTATAAATGTTCACTGTATACAAATTATTCGATCAATGTCATGACAACATTTGTGTTTATTGTGATTTATTGCAATAAAATAAGCTAGACATGTTTCAACTTATTGTTTTTTACATGATATGTGAGTTTAGAAGTATAAAAGATTCAACTTGAAGCTTTAAGTCAATGTAATGTAATGCAAATTGAACAAATTTGTTGGGTTATAATTTCATTTGATTTAATCAACTTAAAACAAATTTAAGGCAGCAACTCTTTTTTTAAAAGTGTACTGTTCATAATGCATTCATGGCAATTTATTAAACTCTGAGATGTTACAAACGTGTTCAAATATGTAGAAATCAACAATAATGTAGATAAATAATTAAGAATTGTTAGTTCATGACAGCTACTGCATGATATATCCGTGTTTAAACAACTCCTAATCTCAACATACTGTAAACTGTAAATTATAGAAACTTTAAACTCCAATACAGCCTAATAAGAAAAACGTGAGTGAGTGAGTTGTAATTTTCTTAAAGAACTTTTCTTATATTTTTATTAACAGATTGCATTAGGCTCAGAAAGAGTGAGTTTTAGAAGCAAAAACAGAGAAATAGGAGGTTCAACAATGTCATTTTTCCCCCCAAAAAGTAATTTCCTTTATTGGTCTTTAAAAAATATGAATTAGTCTTCAAATAATTCTTTGTTAACTGTTCTTAGCAGATATTAAGCAAAGTGAGGAGGATGTCACGGCAGCGCTGACGCACATCAGTATTGATCAACATTATAATTCCTTTCATTTTCATTTTTTTTTCATCAAGGACCCTTGGAGAGACAAACTATATGAAGACATCAAGACGATTCCTTACCTGTGGGCTCTTCGTCTTATCCCCAACTCAGATTTCAATCTCCAAATGATAAGAGCAGAGATTGCTCACATTTAACAATTAACCCGACACCGTAACAGATGACTAACTGTGCACATCCCTCCTTCACGTGAAGCTCTGAAACACAGAAAAACAAACAGATCTCAGAGGGAACTTTATGCTTATGTAACACACTCTGTCTGAATCACTTGAACATGAATCGCTTAAAAAAAACTTAAATATAACTATTTCGTTATCTTATGTTCATTTGGGGAATATGAGCTATACATTAAAATCTTTAGTTTTAAAAGTTCTGTAAATGTTTATGTGACCCATGGTCATGCTTTATTGTTTTATTTTGTTTCTGAGATGTAGTTTGATAACCCCTCAGTTAAAGTTGCCAGTAAGATCTGACTATAATCACTATAAAACCTTGGCTCGGTAGAACAGAAAATTAAATGCACAAGCCATATCAAATGACAATGTGCAGATCTCTTTTAATATAAAACAAAAACAAACTCAATCTGCTAGATCTGTCATTAAAGATTAAACAAAGGCACTATAAGAAAGATAATTGCATTTTATATTTATTATGGTCCTGTTATAGAATAATTAGTATATGGTTATTAAAGTTTTTATGGATGGATGAATACCATGAAAGTGGCGCAGTGGGTAGCGCTGTCGCCTCACAGTAAGAAGGTCGCTAGTTTGAGCTTCAACTAGGTCAGTTGGCATTTCTGTGTGGAGTTTGCATGTTCTCCCCGTGTTGGCGTGGGTTTCCTCCGGGTGCTCCGGTTTCCCCCACAAGTCCAAAGACATGCGCTATAGGTGAATTGGGTAAACAAAATTGTCTGTAATGTGTGTGTGTGGGTGTGAATGAGAGTGTATGGGTGGTTGCCAGTTATGGGTTGCAGCTGGATAGGCATCCACTGCATAAAACATTTGCTGGATAAGTTGGCAGTTCAATCCGCAGTGGCGACCCCTGATTAATAAAGGGACAAGAAAATGAATGAATACCATGTAATGTTTTAAAATGTATCTGCATTGATACATATTAATTACTTACAATATACTAGCTTCCTTTAATAAGTCTACTGCTTTTTGTTTTCTTATACTTGCTAAATGAAAGGCTGCCACTGGCTGTAGTCTCCAATCACAAGAGCACAATAGTGTGATTGAGCACTTGAAAATGACTCTGCTGACCTTACACTGGGATGTTAACCTAGATAAGGAGCAAACTATAACTCTAGAGCATCCCAGAAGACAGCTTTAACAAGCTTTGCCTCTATCATCAGCTTTAACTGTTTAGTAGAAGCTGTAAATCTGCAGTTTAAATGTACACTGTGATTTTTGCTTCATACTGAGATTTCGATGGCCTGTCACAAAATCTGTCACACTCTTAAAAATAAAGGTATTAGGGTGGTACATTTGTATTTTTTACATTCATTCATTTTCTTTTCGGCTTAGTGCCTTTATTAATCAGGGGTCACCACAGTGGAATGAACTACCAACTTATCCAGCATAGGTTTTACACAGCGGATGCCCTTCCAGCTGCAACCCATTACTAGGAAACACCCATACACTCTCATTCACACACATACACTACGGCGAATTTAGCTTACCCAATTCACCTATAGCACATGTTTGGACTTGTGGGGGAAACCAGAGCACCAGGAGGAAACCAACGTGAACACGGGGGGGACCTTGCAAACTCCACACAGAAATGCCAACTGACCCAGCCGAGGCTCAAAACCAGCGACCTTCTTGCTGTGCGCTACCCACTGCGCCACCACACCGCCCTGTATTTTTTAGAGTAAGTACTAAAATAGACCTTTTAGGTAAATAGGTAACTTTCGGTGACATTATTTTGTATTTTCGAAAGTGCAGATTCAATAGAACATGGCAGATTAATACTGCTTGTTTTCCCCAAACTGTGTTATTCTTTTATAATTACTGATTTAGTGGTCTTTTTTCATTTATGCATTAAACGGTATGATAATAATAATAATAGCGTTGCCCAGCAGATGGCAGCACTACTTTTCACATTTTCTGTTTGTTCCACTGATTGCACAGGCCAATGTCAATAATGACTAGGCTAAATTCTGTCATTGTAATATGCATTAAGACAAGTCCCCCAAAGATAGCTGTATAAACATGTGTGTGTTGCTTATTGGCTGTGAGGTAGCTCAAGGTGCAGTAACATTATAAGATGTCCTTGTCATTTTTCTCTGCTGTCAGAACCTCAGTCCACTGGGCCTGTGAAAGAGAACAAGTGACCTGGACTTGCAGAGATGTGCTTCACATTCTCATAAGCATACAAACACTCTCTCTCCCTATCTCTCTCTCGTACACACACATAATGCTTTCTTCCTCTTACCTATGATAAGTTGTATCTTTTTGCAGACAGTCGTCCTACATTTTTATCCTGATTTATAACAAAGGCACTGCCTGTTTCTTCCAGCTCTCCAGTTCACTGTGCTATACTTTCAGACAGCGATCTGTCTTTAAAATAAATCTGTAAATTTAACATAAACATTCTATCAAGAGATGTATATTAAAACAAACACGCATGCTCCAATTAAAAACTGTTTGATTTGTTGATTTTTTTACTCACAGACAAAGACATATAGCTAAAGCAAGCAATGAATCAATAAATGGTTAGCAATCAGCTGAAATACTACACGCTGCTAATCTATGACATTTATCATCAATATCCTACAGCTAACCAGCAGTGCTTTATTTCTGCAGTGAGCTTAAACACATGCACACAGACTGTAGTTCTGAGACGCACTGCTACAACACTTTGTGCATAGTGATTGCTGGATTATAATTTGCTCTAAATCAGTGCAGTGCTATTATGGAGAGAACTATTGGACTGTCCTAATTATGCGGCAATAGTCAGACAGGCTTTTTTTTTAATCGACCAGGCGTTTTGCAGTAACGTCACTGTCTGGTTTAATTGCTGTGTCTCTCTAGATTTGTCCTGACCACAGCTGATTTGCTTGAAAACTCACTGTTTGCCTATGGAATTAAAATTTCTCTATCAGAGTTTGCTTAAAAACAAATAAGCTCCAGGAAACATGAGAAAAGAAAACAATTTATTTGTTGTCCCAATACCTTAAAAACAACCAATCAGTCTGTGCTGACAGCCTTGTGGGCAGTGCGCCAACAAATAGTGCCATTGAACAACGGGTGTCTTGAATTCGAGCCCCGGCTTGCAGACCATTTCAGATCCTGTCCCCCATTTTTCTCTCTCCTCACCTTAACTTCCTATCTAAACACTGTCCTATTCTAATAAATGCAAAAAACTACTACTAATACTACTACTAATAATACAAAAAAATCTCTTTTCTAAAAGAGAAAGTGGTCTGTCTTGTGCATTTTCCCACTGTTAGTAAAAATGCTCTGTATTCAGAATAAGATTTCGATATTAAAGTTGGTATAAAGTGAAAAATGCAATAGCCTTTTCTCCCTATTTGTAATGTATAACTGAATGCAAAGGCTTTTTGAGTGATAAAATGTAGAGCAATAAAAGCTGTAATATTCCACAATAAAAACTTTTTCCAGGGGATTTGTAGATAACCTTGACATTTTTGCTGTTGGAACCGTATAAGTGTAAATCAATTTCTATGCCCCTCAAGATGAATATACTATTTTTATCATTTGAAAACAGCTAACAGAGTTCGCCGCAGCCTATGAGCAGGAACACAGAAAACTCATATCCTAAGTATAAGAGATTATTGTCCAGAATTTCTAGAATTCTGCTGTTGTGCAAACATTCACAAACAGGAACGCTAATTATATTATCACATACTGTACTTCCCCCCCCCAAAAAAAACTAACAAACAAACAAATAAAGCAAAAAAAAAAAGGTGTGATCTTTTGTGCAAGTCCCAGAGAGAGAAAGAGAGAGAAGGGCAATGAGACTCTATTGCTCTATCATTCATCATGATGCTTCTGTAACAAAATTTCCTGTGCTGTTTTGTGCATCCACTGCTGGAAGAGAGCTCAGAGGCTGAATAAACACTGTACCGTTATCAATCTACAGGATAATCATTATTAGCAACCAAAACAGTTCCGCCTAAAATGAAAATTCTGTCATCATTTACTCACCCTCGTGTCATTCCCAACACAAGAAATGATAATCTTTAGAACCCAAACCAAGAGGTTTTTAATCATATCAGTGAATTTCTGACACTGCGTTGAAAATCTATTCACTCAAAAACTTTCTAAAGAGATTAAAAAATAAATCCATATGAACAGAGCCATTTAATCCGAGTGTTCCGAAGAGACAATCTCTTTATAATTTAGGCTTCTATTCTCATATAAACACTGACCAGCAAACAATGTTTACAGCATTCAATTTCGAAAGCTCAATATTGCTTTCTTGATGCGCAAGAATCAACGAGATTCATCCTTGCACGTCATGCAGAAGGATTGAGCTTCTGCAAGAACCAATGAGGTTTGTTCTTGTGAAACAAGCAGTTTAGTTTGAGCTTTTGTTTATGTTTACTGAACAATATTTGTATATGAAAAAAGGCACAATAAAACCTGTTCTTCTTACAAACAATCATGCCTTTTTTTTCTTGGATTAAACTGCATAGTTCATATGGATTTTAAAAATCTCTTTATGAACATTTTGAGCAAGTAAACTTTCAGTGGAGGAACAAAGATCTCAAATGTAAAATATGCTTTATGTTCTGAAGATGAACATATGTCTTATCGATTTGGAATGATATAAGGCAAGTAAAAAATGGCAGAATTTTTAATTTAGCTGTAAATTAAACAGAATATGGCTGAGTATTTAATGGCCTCATGTACACATGAAAACATATTAAGCATTCAGGTAAATTCAGAAAATGAATGCATGAATCCAAAATGCTAATTAAGGAGGATATGGAAATATCAGGAGTCTCATCCGCTCTTGTCACTCTCATCCGATGATGGATTCTGGTGCTGGTCGGAGTCAGAGTCAAACATGGGGCTGCGCTGTGAAGGATGTGGTAGACGAGACTGTCTGCTGATGAAGGGAGAGGGCAGCGAACAGGACAAATGATCCTCTGGATGGGGGATCCTGGCAGGAGTCCGGCCGGAAGTGCTGTGTAGGGCTGGAGCCACAGTGACTGGACTCAGCGAACTGCTCCTCAACACCACCTCTCTCAAGCGCTGACTCTCTCTGGTGGCTGCTTCCCAAACCACCTCCAACTCACCTTCCACCTCCCTGAAAAACACAAAGAGAGAGAGAGAGAGAGAGAGAGAGGTGCAGTTTCAGTGCAGTGCATACGCTTTCCTGATTCAAATACAAGCTCTAGTACCATCAATGTCTCTAAGTGAATGAAAACTTTCAGCTGAGGTTTAAATCTGGAAGTGCACTTTGTATAAAACTTGATCCCCACCTCACCCACTTTAGCGAACTGTCGGGGGTGGAATTGCATTATGACATGAAGATGAGTGATCGCTGTGAGATGCCTAGAGATAAGGCTGTGGAGAATAAAAGATTAAAGTTAATTTTCACAACAATATCACATTAGCCAATCTTGTGCTGTGTTGCTGTCATTTTACTGATGATTCCTACAGTAACCTGCCCTACAATGTGGGATTCGTTGGCCTTTTGTTTATAAAGGAAAGACTATTACCAATGACTATTGATGTACCTGGAACAATGTCAGTACACAGATTATTTGGACCAGCTTCTTCTTCCTCTGTATCATAACCTTTAAGTGTTATTAAAATGGTTGCCTCCGTTATGTATTTAGTTGCATGTTGTATTTGCTCCATGCAGTTTATACAGCAGCTATCTGGTTAACTGGCTAAGGGGCTATTCAAGTCATGTCTAAAACCATGTAGAAAATGCAATGCTGTAGCATCTGTCATTGCTAGTCCACCATCAGCTGTGCTTTCATACAGCTCACATGGAAATTTCATTTTTCACTTTTCACTTTTGCTTTCATTTCAATGGTTTGAAATCCACTGACTAAGCTTTGATGGGCATTTCATTTCTGACCTGCATTGCATGCAATGACCAATTACAACAGACCAATCACAGCAGATTAACGTTACATAAAGGAGGGGTTTGGAAAAAATAAATCGCTGAACAAATCATATGGGAGTCAATGGAATAATTAGGTAAAAATAAATACATATTATAACACAACGAAATGTGTTTTTTCGACCTTGCATGCATGTCAGCCTGTTATTGGGGACCTCCAAAGCCAAATTATGACCTTTTATAACCCATAATAGGGGCACTTTCAATTGTTCTCTGATATCTGTTTTTACCTTATTTGGAAGAATCATGGATATTAACAATGAGCTCTGATCTATATGTCTGTTTTATAGCAGCTCACACAGAAAACAGGGGGTCTACTGTCAGGCATGAATGCAGAAGCTGTGATGTATTATGAAATACAAACTTGCAAAATAATCTTCAGTTGTCAAAAAATATTTTAAGTTAAGTAGATGCCTTGTCAAATGACAATCATTTAGTCATTTAATCATCAACCTCACTGGCAGTTTTAGTTGTATTTCCATGTGAGCTTTGTACAGTGCAGCATGATTTCATATAACCAGGAATTTAAGGCACAGTTAGACAATCGTGCTGGTAGAGTGTATTTGCCTGGCTATCAGCTGAAGCATGCAATTTTTATAAAAAAATAAATAAAAAATTGTTATTTAACAAATTAAACATCAAAAACAGAAATATCTGATCATCATTTATATCACTGTTTACATTATATTTGCATTACCACAGCACTTGATCCCGACTTGATCCATATGACAACAAAGATAGAAATGAATATTAATCGGTCGTCATATTTAGCTATCTTTGCTAGATAGTTGGAGTTTGCTATTTAGCCAAATTTAATGTTACTGTAGATGAATCTAGCGATCTCTTCAAACTCAACAACACAGGGTAAATTACTGTTGATGTGGTTACAACAAAAATATTTACAGAAATGCTTTGACAATTAAGAAGTAGTGGCAGCTTGTTCTCTTCTACAGAATCAGTAAACTTTACAATGCCTTTAAAGGCATTTTGGCACAGACTACATATTACTGACCCTGACTCTAACGTCAAAGTCAGTGTTGTGTTCTGATTCCCTGTTTTGCTGTGTTTTTTGCAAGATTTAAATGAGAAGGATGACACAATGGTTTCTTAGACTCACGGTGTGAAATTTTCATCTGTAGAACTCATATTATTCAACTATGCTAATATATATTCAGTTCTGCATTCTATGGCACCTTTAACACACAATCAAAAACACACCGGCATTCAAAATACACACGAACACACATAAATCTCTGAGAACTTTCAGTCATTTTGTACCCTCCAGTCAATTGCGGTGGATTGGCACACTGGGATTTTGAGGGCTCAGCTGTGCAATAATAACAGGTATTAAGTGGAAATGCACTGAGGCACAAACATGTACAGAGTGAGAGAGAACGATGGAGATGACCAAGTTGCAGAGGGGTGTAAGCTGTCATAATGATAGATCAATTAGCCAGACCATCTGTTGACGCACATCCTCGCACAACCATGCACACACACACAGGTTTATGACAAGCTTGCGGTGTCTCTTTGTCTCCCATTGTGTAGAAAGTGGCGAGTCATCTCTGTACGTGCCCGCTACTATGCGGCACTCTGGTGTGTTAGTTATTAAGATGTGTTTTAAGATGAAATCTTCTTTTATGCTGGAATCAAATTTATCCCCATTTACACATGGCACGCACCTCAAAAACAGAATGAAACATGACACTTATTCAAGTATATTTCATCTGAGACCCACCAAATACATGTTTTGAAATTGCAAAAAAACAATCAAGATTTGCAAAAAGATCAGATCAGTACGCACAGAACAAACACAATGTTGTTTTCACCACTGCATGTGCAAAAGCTAAGCTGAAATGTCTTGTTATATATATTTTAATTTTTTTTTATTTATATAAATTCTTAAATCCCCAGACTGATCCTGTAGTCCATGGTGTTTCTGTTGATGTGTGAAACTTCACTAGGCATTATATAGCACAAAAGTATTAAACAAACAATTATTAGACTAATAATTATTAGATGTTTCGGCCCTTTTTAGGAGTTTTATGGGACCATTTTGAGACCATTTAATTTCTGATTTCTTAGGCAGATTGATTTCCCCTTCAGACAAAAGTCAATTTTGTAATTACTCCTAAGTCATATAGCTTCACAAAACTATGTGTTTGCATAGCTTTTGTTATGCTGTTATAGCAAAACGAGTTGAAAAGAAAGGCATTTCAAGAATTTCTTTTTGTTTTAGTTTGAAAGTGGACTTTCTCTAAGAGACTCTTTTTTGGCTCATATGTGACTGGTTTTGTCATGACAGTGTGAACAGCATGGAATCTGATCTTTTCAGTTCCAATTTGTGGCACTTTCTTATGTGGTATTAAAACTGATATAGGTCAGATGTTTTGCAATGTGACTGCAATTTGAAGGGTTATGTCAGATTTCATGCAACATTTACATATTTTTTGCACTGTTGTGTACTACAAATATCCTCTTCCTTCTCAACGGCTGCTCATTAACCCTTTGATGAGTATTATAACACCAGTGACCAGTATGATTAATCTAGGCTGGTCTCTAGAGTGAACAATCACACTGCTGTGATTAGAAAATAGTCATCAGATGCTTAATTCACATCTGCTTTCCTGTGATGGCATTACATTAGAACTATCAAAACAGCTATTCATATTTTGTAAAATACCTGCTGTTGTCCACAAAAACAGCAATAACAATCATATTAAATATAATCTAATGACAAGCATAATTCACACCATACAGTATGCACATTGAGTACACAATTAGAAAGTTTATGTTTTATTTGAGTTTATGTGTAGTTGTTCTTTTGCATATGTAGTTCATTTTAGGACATGAGCATTTCACACTGTAAAACTGAAAACTGTGAAGAGTCATTGAAAACATCAGATCTTATAAACAATCTGATTGGAGAACTAAGCATTGCAGTGTGAACGTAGCCTTAGACATTTACTCATATGTAAACTGGTTTTGTCAGGCACACTGGGCATATTAATTATTTTGTTTTGACATCTTTGTGTGTGCTTGTTTATCTTTCCTTCTGTTTCTTTCTCTCATTTTGTATAATTATTCTGAAATTCATACATTTTTAAATGTGGTCAAAGGTGACCATAAAGGCAACGAAATATTTCTATTTCAGATAAATGCTGCTCTTTTAAAAATGGCCAATATCTTCCACCAAAATATAAAGCAGGATAGCTCATTTCAAAACATGGATAAAAAGGAAATGCACCAATTCTCCAATTAAATTTGATTTTGATTAAATAAATGCAGCCTTGTTAAGTATAAGACACTTCACTCAAAAACAGATTTTTTTTTACAGATCCCAATCCTTTGATTAGTACTGAACATAAAATGCCCAGCCAAAAATAATAATAATAATAATAAACAAATATATATATTTTTTATCAAACCCAAAACTGTATGATTTTAATAGCTGGCTTCAGGCTTCCATATTGCTACTGTTTGAGACAGCAGATGTGTCCTAATACTAAATATTATCCATCATTGTCACTGGAGTGTTGTCATATTGAGCCTGAGGCTGCACTTTTCCCATCCTGACAGAGAGTCAGGTAAATATGGCTATGTGTATGTTTCATCTCGTTTATGAAAGCTTAATGAGAATTTCAGCTCAAGACTCTTTTATTTCTCCTTGCAGGTGCCCTTTTCCT
The DNA here is from genome assembly GCA_903798125.1 of Danio choprae. Taxonomy (NCBI): domain Eukaryota; kingdom Metazoa; phylum Chordata; class Actinopteri; order Cypriniformes; family Danionidae; genus Danio; species Danio choprae. Next base: position 6,623,259 of record CAIGQW010053631.1, read on the forward strand.
CTCTCCTTCCTCCTCTCTATTCATCACATATTGTGCAGCCTCAGCAAAAGACAAACAAGGCCTTATCTATGCACACAGATAGCCTAGCCCTGTCACCTTAGAGATTTATAACAGAGAGAGAGAGAGAGACAGAGAGAGAGAGAGAGAGAGAGAGAGAGAGAGAGAGAGAGAGAGAGAGATTGCTGTCAGTGGGTGGGTCAGCTGATCAATAGTGTCAGACAGGGGAACAGACAGTAGGACAGAGTGATGCGGAGAGGACAGAAGTGAGGGACAAATAAACCCACAGACTGACAGATTAGCAGAGGAGACACGTCTAAAATCACATCTGATTGTGCAAGTCCAGATGGAATCAGCAGACATTTTTTGTGCTGAAAATTAAGATATTGAAAAAAATTATTCATTGGATTTACTAAATGGGCTGAATTTAAACAACAAATTAAGTTCAACATTACTAAATTTAATATGTTGGTTTAAAATCCGCCCATATAAATTGTTTGCAACCAGTTACCTTAAAAGTTTTTAGTAAATCCAATGAATCACTTTTTGTGTAGCATCAAATCATATGCTAAAACATTAAGATTTTGTTCAGTTTGCGTCAACAATACAGACATTTAAAGAAAATGTCTTATTCTCCTCTAATTTCGCTCACTTAAAATGCATGAAGGGAGAAAATAATAATTATTCAGATGCTTCCTGCAGGCCCTTCTCCCACCAATCGATTGCTAGTGTTTGCTTTCGCTCTCATTCTCATGACCCAGTTGCCAAAAGAGAGAGGGAACGGGACCGGAGAGATGGGTGCGAGTGGGCGTGAAGGAAAGAAGTGACACATCTGAGTGGTGAACGTCAGGAGATGAAAGATGAGAGAGACCAGTATTGACCTGGCTGCTTTTAGCATCAAAGTCTTCTAGAAGAGATTAAAAAAGAAATGAAGGAGAGGGATGGGAGAGTACATTGTAAATGTTAGACTCATAAGTACGATAGGTCTACGGAAGAAGTTGTAGTCATTTGAGTAATGTGCTTGTGGTACATTCTGCTGCGTCACATTGAATGATGCCATAATTGTCACCTACGTCAGCTTAACCAAGCTGTAATTTGCTGGTGAATGGCTGATGTAACAAATAGGAAATTTTGACTTCATGCACACAATCTATTGTTTTTAAGAGGGCACAAGTGGGAGTAGTGGCTCGGTTGATGTCTTAGGCAAGATGATGCATGACCAGAGATATTCAGGTAAGCTGTGGGATTTAAAATTTGCACTCAATTGGCACTAAGGTGTGCCTAGAAAATATATCCCACACTATTACACCACCAATACCATCCTAAATGATCTATAAATGGCAGGACAGACTAGAGGTCTGTCAATATACCGGTATTGATGATAATTGTGATCTTAATCGCATACAATACCGATATCATGTTAATTTAGGGTGCAATAACATACTGCTATTCAAAACAATTTAGGATTTTTAAAATAACACAATGCATAAATACTCCAGTGCCGGAAACTAATTGACATCTCAGGTGGCAGTACTGCACCTTAAAACTGACAATTGTCAAACAAATGCACACAGTATCCAGCAGAAGAGCCATGTCATTCGAGCGAGAGAGTGACAGGCTATGTACACACCTGAAAAAAGTAAGCTCGCCAGCAGCACTCAACCAAAATTTAATGTGTGCAACCTCAACATATATTCGAGAGCATTTGTGTGATTGCATAAAGCTGTCATGCCCACCTGCTTTCAAATTTTTACCGTGTGCTGAATTGGTGACTGTTCCTTCCTACAAGATGCATATTGATTTTCTATTTAGACTATTGATGACCCTTTGCAGCTCTCAATTTTGAATTAGATTTTTTATTATAACTTAAATCTGCATGTTTTGTAACAGAAATTGTATTTATTTTGTTTATTAAATTGACATGGATATAAAAACAAGTCTTTCTTATCGCAGTGCTTCATTTTTGTTAGAATCTATCTATCTTAGGTATCTTATATGTTACACCCTCTTTGTAGCAGAAAACTCGTTATGTTTTTCATATGTGGCAGCTCATTTAGAACAGAAAGATGGAGAGAACTTATTTTAAAAACCTATTTTAAATAATGTGTCAAAAGGTTTTTTTTAACATAAGTTTTCTTTAAAAAAGATTGACAAGCTTTAAAATAGATAACAAACTAAATGTACAAGTCTGTCCAGGTCAGTGTCCCTAGGTCTATAAATACATGGAGAACTTTTAAACATGTTATTGTAAGGAAGATAATTAAACCATATTGGTAAATAGAATTTAGAAGAAATAAAAGTTTTATTGCTGGTGATTTGATGGGTGTCTGCCTTATTGGGTAGCTTAGGAAAACCTAGAAGACAATATTTCAGAAAATGTCAAACTTTTTAAGGCCTTAAATTTTGTTTTTGCATTCAGCGATGCTCTTCTGTAAACCTTGCTTGCATGACCACAGATAGTATTTTTGGGCCCCTGAATAGTTTATTGACTCTACCCCCTCTGTAGGAATCCCTTCTCCATTATACCCCCTTGGTTAAAATCACATTGTGCCCCCTCTCTAATCAGGACCCCTGGATTCATCCTAGCCTTTGGAACAAGCATTTGCCAATCCACCAAATGAGGGTAACAACTGACAGTGGCTGGTAAAGCACATTAATGCACTAGTCAGTTTGATGGGTTATGATTCATAAATGATGTTTTATCACTTTAAATTTAGTCTCTAGCAGAGTACTTCCCTAAAGGGAGCATCAAACATTAGCTAAACAAAGTTTAAAGTGGGTCACACACTATAAGAGAATTGACCTTGACATGTCAAACAACGTTTGCTACTATGACCATTTGATTCACTGTTTTGAACATGAGTAAAAAAATGATGACTGGAGTGTGATAGGACTTCTTGTTGGATGTCGTTGTATGAAGTTGAAGTTGTAGCACTTCATTTTGAGTGTGTGATCGGTTAACACTCTGCCAGAGCCCCAGGAGAAAAATCCAAATTTTCCAATATGTTTCCAACATACTATAATTGTCATCATGATATATTGGGGCTTAATTTTCATTATCACTATTGGACTCCTTTGGGGTGAGAACGGGTTGGAATTTTCAAACGTTTTTCAACTGAGAAGAGGTAATAACAAAAAAGTGTTAGGTATAGCAACTCACATTATTGATTTCATGGCCTTGTTCATGTACAATAGTATAATATGCAGTATATTCCACATTTTACAGTCTAATCTCTTCATTTTACTTCTGTACATTACAAAGTTAAATTGGACACCAATAACCCCCCCCCACACATGCATACACAAACACTCTCATATACACTTACATGTGCACACACACATGTGGCAGCCCTAATGTAATTAGTTGTGTGTCATGAATTACAGACTTAATGAAGGATGATTCAGCCATACCACTGAAGCAAATCAACATATGGACCTGCATATGCACACACAAACACAAACCTGCACTTACATGAGTGGAAGAGCAAAAAACTGAATGTTACTGCAAGACAAGTCTCCATAATCACTGTGTGAAAGACGTAATTAGAAATGTCATCATATTTTTTAATACAGACAAGCATCTTCTAAAGCAGGTGTGTGAAAATTAAACCAATGTTTTATCTGACCCACAACACTGCAAAGCAACATGCAGCATGAAATACAAGGTCTCATCTCACACAGAATGGCTTGTAGGCAAATGAATGTTTTAACATTTCACTACCCATCTGTACCAAGAGAAACCTGACTGTCATTAAGTGTGGTCGGGTCAGTTCGACAGGGTGAAATCACAAGGGCTACAGGTCTTTAACTGCATAAAAGAGTCTAATTACGTGTGTGTCTGGGTTAGCGTACAAGTTTCTCTAAAAAGCACAACAATACCTTAATGTTCAATGCTGTGCAAACATTTTAGGCGGCTAGTACTTAGGCACTTGTAAAAATGCTGTAAAATGAGGATGCCTTAAAAAATAATGGCAAAAATTGATTTTATTTATCAATTAACTTGTATACGAAGGAAATCAACATTTGGTGCTAACTTTTGTCCTAAGGTGTACTTGTGAATAATTTTTCAGGTAGATGTTTAGGTAGGTTTATTAACGGGTTTTGGAGATATTGTCAACTTGCCACAGTTCTGGATTTAGTCTGTCTCAGTTTTTTTCTGTTTCTTCATGCCTTTCCAAACAGACAGAATGATGATCAGATCAGATCTCTGTGTGGAGCACTGGCTTCTGTCAGACCCCTTGTGCGTGCAAACATCTTACTGGAATATAACAATTAATTGCAAAAATAATCCTTTGCAAATGTAAACTGATATTTCCAATTGATACACAACACCAAAATATATATAAATAACTTACTTAAACCATTTTTTGTTGGTGCAAAAATACTAGAGGCTTAGGACTTTTGCACAGTTCTGTGCAATAAATACACATGAACATTAATCCCAATCAGAGATATTAATGTTAGTGTGAGCGTGTGAAATTTGAGCTGTCGGTTCTGATAAAATCACTCGCAGCATCCTATCCTACAAAATACACATTTTAAGACTTCTTCATTTTATTTAAATTCTAACAAGACAAGCAAAATAAATGTGCCTTTTTCAGCTCAAGCTTTCCCTCTTCCAGTCAATGCCTCAATACCAAGAAATCCATGAAAATGTAATTAATCAAACTATCCTTTTCTGTGAAAAAAGGCATTTGCACAATACTAGAATGACAGGCCTTTTTCCAGGCAGTAATTTGTAAATCTGACATATTCCCATTGTTCTTCATGCAGTCTTGTCAGTCAACTCAACTGAGTGATACAAAGTACAGCCATGTTCACTACAAGCAGAGTGTTTTAGTCCTCAATAGCATAGCAAAGGGAGAGTGAAGAGAGAGGAAGAGAGGCAGTTTTATGCAGAAAGACAGAGCAGGGAAGGATAAGCAGTGAGAGTGAACAAGGCATTAAAAGTGGGATGTTTTAGAAATGAAAGAGGTGCTGTGCTGCTTGACCTCTGACCTGCTGCCCCATACAGCTGCGATTCAACACCTCTGGGATGATGATATATTGAATTACCATAAATGACACTGATGACAAATCGTGTGCCCATAATTATGTAAGGAAAAATACTATATAATTTGACAAGTCATGTGTGTAATTCAGATACAGTATATCCATTAATCTTTAATTTCTTTTACTCTCACTCTCCCTCTCTCAATTCAATTCAATAGAGCTTCATTGGCATGACTGTCAAATATAACTAAATGTTGCCAAAGCAATTACAATGAACATACCATACAACATATTGATAAAGAAAAAAGAAAAAAAAACACAATACAATCAGAACACAATCAATGACAATCTCTCTCTCTCTCTCACACACACTCACACACACACACACACACACACACACACACACACAGCAAGGTAACATTTCAGTATATAACTGAGCTTTTTATTTCTCTCTCACAGATAAATCTGAGAGCAGACACACTAATCTCTATATGATTGGAAGGTAATGTTTCAGCAGTCTGCAGAAGCAATATAAGCAGCAAAGATTAGCCAGATAAGATCTCTCTGGATCCTCATGTAACCTGACAGAGGGCCACCTTTTGCCCACACTTAAACTGTTTCTCTGTCACTCACTCATAGACTCACTCGCAGACTCACTCACTCACTCACTCACTCACTCACTCACTCACTAAACAGGAAAATGACTTACCAAACTTAATGGTAATGACTTACCAAGAAAATAAATGAAAAGATTGTCTGAAAATGTATGTTTTCATTTACTTATACAAACCTCTATGGTTTTCATTATTTTGCTAAACATTAAAAGAAGAGTATCAAAAGAGATGAGAATCAATTGATTCAATATTTTTATCTCATTAATAACACTATTTATTTTGAGATGTTTTTAGAAAGACTATAATTTTAACTTGGTACTATTCTGAAACTATTTAGTTATCAATGTTCTCCAAAATGTTTTTCATGTTCTGCAAATTAAATATTCTGTAAATGTTAAGTAAATTCACAACAGTTCTAATCTTGAGCAACAAATCACCAACACAGGAATAAATGACCTATTTAATATACAGTTGAAGACAAAATTATTAGTCCTCCCCCTGAAATATTCATTATTTTTTAAATATTTGCCAAGCGTTGTTTAAAGAAGAGAAGATTTTCACTGGAGGCTTGCACACACAAATAGGGAGTGACGCGCACACGGTACTTGTTGCGTGATTTGCTGTAAGTTTGTGGAATTCTAAAAAGTTAAGATGTTTTCAACTAGCTGAGCTCAAGACATGCCTGGAGCACCTCGCTGTCCCACCGCAAATCACATGACAAAAACTAACCAATCAGCTTCACACTTTGTATGAAATGTAGATTAATTACCTCAGACAAAAGCAGAATACCCAAACACTGTGGTGCTATTTATTACCTTCATAAGCTAACTTCTATAAAACTTGTATAAGAGCTAAAGCAAGGGCTTGTTTGTGGTGGTTCCTCTGAGAGTTTGGTTGATGGTTGCTTAGCAATGACAGACACTACATAAGCTACATAAGCGTGGTAAAACTAGTAAAGGAAGTGACACGCCTCACGTTCGCTTGTGGTTTTAGACGTGATATGTGAACGACCTCTTATACAGCATTTGGGAAATATTTGAAAAAGAATTTACATTTCTCAGGAAGGCTAATCATTTTGCCTTCAAATGTTTAGTAAAAACAGTTTTAAACAGTATCTTTTACAAAATGTTTATTGCACTTTTGTTTTGAATAAAATAAATATAAGAATACAAAAGGTTTTTCCAAAATCTTTTAAAAATATTTTAACAGTAATATATATTCAATCATTCTGATTCACAGAATACAGGTTTGCAAGAACTTATTTGCTAACATTACATATTGCTGACTGATATCAATCATGAATGTTTTTTACCATGAAGGTCTGAATGAAGTATGCAGCATTTGAATATGAGGCATGTAATTAATTATTACTTGCTAAGAGCACTGCTAACGTTCTAACACCATATCTTTTCATTCATACTGTCTGGCACCACAAAGTGTGTTTAACACCACCAAGAGAAACATTTAAGTGTGAAACATTCCTTTACTCATTGTGTTTAGAATGATGGGCTTTAACTGAGGTGTGAAAAGCCCTCATGGAGAACAGCAAATTATTATTATTTTATTTAATAGCCACTGAGGAAGCTCAGAAAAAAATATATCTTAAATTACATTGACTTGAAAAAACAATGTACTGATATCCGTTTCTTTTTTTCAATCTACAAATGTTACAATGTTTATTTTGCTAGAGAGCATTATTAGTCTTAAAGTGAACACTGAATGACAGTCCTTCTCAGTTGACTTTAATGATTTCCATCCAGCCCAATTACCCAAGCAACTGCATTGCTATACCTTAGCAACCACCCAGATTACCTTAGCAACTGCATAGCAACACCTTAGCAGCACCATTGTAACCACCCAGAAAACTCTAGCAACTGCCTAGCAACACACTAGCAACCCTATAGCAACACCCTGACAACAAACCTGAGTACCCTAGCAAGCACCTACAACACTTTACCAATATATACACCATGTCTCAAAAAAAGCCAAGCAAAATTAGTTAAGTCAGAATTGTCAAAATACCTCCAACTTTAATTATATTAGAAGGCAAATTGATAAAATGAAGTGATATACGTTTTCCACCTTACCTGACTTATATCACTGCATTACACTGCTAATAATCAAACTCTTATCTTCATTAGAAAACACCATTATTATTTAAGCCTTACGCAGCTAAAAATAAATCCGTCATCATTACGTCATCGCCAAGGAAAGTAAAAAATAAGATTATTCTAATGCACAGATTGAACTGTTATTCCTGTATGAACTTTAGTCATTCTTATACCTGTAGTACGATAAGCAGTCTTATTTTTGTATGATATATTATTGCTTAGTTTTCTGAGACACGGTGTATATATATAGTACTCACCATTTACTTGTTCCAAACCTGTTTGACCTTTTTCCCTCTGTTGAATTCAACATACGATTTTTAGAGAAAGCTGGAAACCTGTAACTACTGACTTCCATAGTATTTGTATTTCCTACTATAGAAGTCAATGATTTCAGGTTTTCAGATTTCTTTAAAATAATAAAAAAACTCCTAAAAGTTTGGAGCCACTTGAGGGTGAGTAAATCCCTTTAAGCTTCTAGCTGGTATTCAAGCTGGTATTTATACACTTTTTTTTCCATGTACACAAAATACCTATTTCTCTCACATATTGTTTACACATTTGACTAAAGCTGTGTTAGTAAGCACTTCTCCTTTGGGTGGGGTCTGAAAATACATCAGTATGTGGTGTAACCACCATTTGCCTCACACAGTGAAACACTTCTCCAAAGAGTCAATCGGGTTGTGGATTGTGGCCTGTGGAATGTTGGTCCACTCCTCTTCAATGGCTGTGCAAAGTTGCTGGATATTGGCAGGAACTGGAACACGCTGTCATATATGCCAATACAGAGCATACCAGACATGCTCAGTAGGTGACATGTCCAGTGAGTGTGCTGGCCATGCAAGAACTGAGAATATTTCAGCTTCCAGAAATTGTGTACAGGTCTTTTCAACATGGGGCCATGCATTATCAAGCTGCAACATGAGGTGGTGTTCATGGATGAATGGCACAACAATAGCTGGAATTGTGCTGTGTGATAAAACTGCATATCTTAAGAGCTGTTCAACCTGATCACGTCAAGTCTGATCGGATAGATATCTGATTCAAGACAGATATAAATCCGGTTTGTTTTGAGCAAATTAATTGAAACCTTTTACAGTTTTAAATGATGTCTTACATCTGTATGACAAATATAGATGTTTTATTTAGTCTATAATGAAAGTAATCACAGAGCCTGCTTTGTGCGCTTGTATGTCAGTGTTCGTTTGTTGTTGTCACGTGCCTTTTGTCTTTCTCCCGCCACCGTCATTGTTAATCTGTTCCACCTGTGTTCATCTCTTCTGTGTCATCAGTGTAATCAATCTGTCATCCATTTATACCCTTTCGTCTGTGTCCATTGTTGTCCGGTATTTTGATTCGTGTGGGTCTCGTCCTGTGTCGTCCTGTCTTCCCGCATCCAGTATATGTTCCCGTAAGTGTTCAATAAATCCGTTTTGTAATGTTTCTCATTCTCCGTCTCGTTCTGTCACCATCCGCCAAACTGGCGTTACATAATACCGGACCCAAAGTTAGCGGCGTGTTTTCCCCCGATTTTCTTTTTATAGTCTTTTTGCCCCTCAGTGTTTTATTTTCTTTCCTTCGTGTTTTCCTGGTCCCCACCCACCTTCCCGTTCGTCATCACCGCCTGCTGGAGCAGGGGGAGAGCAGCCCTGAGGACCATGATCGAGTGACTGCCAACAGCTTTCCGGGCGACGTGCTCTGCACGCCCATCACCTTTAGCAGAGCACGATCGCCCGAAGATGGTCCTCGGGGCAACATCGCCGCAAACATGGAGTGGACACTGGCGAGTAAAAGATCGCTACTCACCGCCTTCCTGGAGGAAGAACTCGTCAGTGCCACTCCAGACCCAGTGACCAGCCAACCAACACCACCCACCTGCAGGGAGCACTTGCCAGAGCCCACCGCAGACGGAGAGCCACCCCCAGCCGATGAGCGGTCGCCCCCTAGAGCGATGGAGCGGAATCGCGCTGAGATGGAGGAGCTTATAATCCCGTCTGACCAGGTGGACGAGCCGGCAACACCGCCAAGAGGGGGAGTCCTGGCGGCTACCCGCGGAACCAGCGAGAGTCCCGCCCACCCCCCCTATGCAGATGGACAGCGGCTGGACACTGGGAGGCTACTCATTGGCTTCTGGGGCTTCATTTTTAACTTTCCGCTGCTTTCAGGCAGCAATATCCGTCCGCTGTATTCAGGCAGCAACCAACTGTTTCCGCACAGTTTTTTAATCTTCCTTCCCCGAAAAAGCCTCAGCTCCAGGGTCATGAGTGGCTTCCCACGGTCCCCCAGAACTGCAGCCAGTCGTCCAGCTCCAGCACTGCTGCAGTCAGCCAGCCCCCCAGCTCTCGCTCCAGCTCCGGAAATGGAGCTCGCTTGTGGGCGCTACCTGTCTGCGTCACCCTCTGGAGGGTGTCGCCCA
>CAIGQW010053631.1:6633485-6654625 GCA_903798125.1 Danio choprae
ATGGCCTTCGAGCTGCGGACTCCACCTCGGCCCTCGGCCCGAGACAGCGCCTTCAAAAAGGGGGGGGTACTGTCAGTGTTCGTCCGCGTCATCGTTTGTTGTTGTCACGTGCCTTTTGTCTTTCTCCCGCCACCGTCATTGTTAATCTGTTCCACCTGTGTTCATCCCTTCTGTGTCATCAGTGTAATCAATCTGTCATTCATTTATACCCTTTCGTCTGTGTCCATTGTTGTCCGGTATTTTGATTTGTGTGGGTCTCGTCCTGTGTCGTCCTGTCTTCCCGCATCCAGTATATGTTCCCGTAAGTGTTCAATAAATCCGTTTTGTAATGTTTCTCATTCTCCGTCTCGTTCTGTCACCATCCGCCACCATGGCGTTACATTGTAATGATGTTTTACAGCCTGCATACAAAATCATTTGAATGCAAAATAAGATAATATAGCTTGCAATTCTTTAAATAATAATATTAAATCCATAAAATGCAGTGTTCCTGCTGCTTTACTCGACATAACCTAGTTATTTGCATATAGCTTGGGATTTGAAGATCGGACCCGTTTAACAGACGCGTTTATATGGTCAAGTTTAAATAAAAAGGTTTTCACAAAACAGATCATTATCAGAGAAAACACATGAAGTGACCAGGTGTAAACAGACTCTTAGGGTGGATTTTTATTGTGCCAGCCTAAGACACACCTGTGCAATAATCATGCTGTCTAATCAGCATCTTGATATGCCATACCTGTGAGGTGAATGGATTATCTCGGCAAAGGAGAAATGCTCACTAACACAGACTTAGACAAATGTGTGAACAATATTTGAGAAAAATAGGCCTTTTGAGTGTTTATCTCATGAAAACTGGAAGCAAAAACAAAAGTGTTGCATTTATATTTTTCCTGAGTGTCTTTCTATCATAAAAACACACCATGAGCATGGCGAGTAAGTGCTTATGAATCAATCACAAATGAAGCCCACTTCACAGGAAACAAGAGAATAATTACAGTGTTAAAGGAATGCACCCAAAAACATTCACACACTCACAAGATAGAGAGGAAAGCAGTGATTGATGGCAGCATCACGAGCTGAAATGATGACCATACTCTGCCATCTATAGACAAGATTATTAGGTGAATCATCATGGGATTTACAGCCAAACAATGCAACTTCTCTTCCAGAACAATTCATTGAGTTTGGCATCAAAATTAAATGTCAAAAACATTCAAAACATAATACTAAAAGTGGAAGAAGCAGATGGGTGAACAGCTGCCTAGTAAGCCCATGAATAGTGAATATCAACAAAGGACTTGTCATTTCCTTTTCATATTTTTCACAATCTCAAAAACACACGCATGAAAACAAACTCTTCTGAAGCAAAAGCGTTTTACTGACGTATCAAAGCTGACATTTAAAAACCTCTCTTACACTCCGGCTGGCGAAGGAAACTGACTTCAAAATGAGCTTTGATGTAGAGTTGAGAGGGAGAGCGACTGTAAGCGTTTAATGGGCGAGCGAGTACACTGGTTGAGTTGAGTTGGACATGCCTCAAATTCTGAACAAAAATAGTGTGTGTCATAGTTTGAGGATGAAGTGAGTGGTCCAGACAGAAGAACAGATATGAGTCCATCAATGTGTGTCTGTCCTTCTCTGTCCCGTCTATTACACAACAATGATAGGTGAAATATAAATAATGGCATGTTTTATATAATCAATTGTTACAACACACATAAGAATAAAATCTGTTTTATAGTTTAAACATTAACACTTATTTCACATTGAATGTAATGTCTCCATTAAAATGATTTTTTTTATTTTAGAATTATTCTTTTTTTTTTTATATAGATTTTTTGTGTTTAGCTTCTGTGTGGACATAAGCCTTAATGTTTGGTGGCACCTCTAAAAATTTATATAATAATAGTAATATTCATTCTAATCATTTACATATTATGATACATTAAAGGTGCAGTAGGTGATCTTCCAGAATACTGGCGTTAGCATAATAACTTAATAATAAAAAATAAATTTAATAATAATACATTTTTACATCCCTTCCCTGCCGTCCAAAGCCACGCCTCCTTAAGTCACGAACGCGCACCGAATAGATATAACACTAGACCATGTTATTAACCAGTTAGAAAACTCTATGAAGACACGCACTTTGTCCAGCGTAGATTTTCTAGACTTTCTCCTCAATATTATAATTTCAGAAAAGTATTGTTTGCAAATTCTAAATAGTGAAATCATATAAGCAGCCAATGACTATAAAATACAACATTGTTGACAGTTAATGGAACAGTGCTTATGTTGTTTTGAAGTCATTCCTACACGCTATTTCAGACCGAATATTTAAAGTAACGTTAATGTGGGCGCGTGTCACAAGCTGTCATTGTTTAAAAATGAACAAATGTGCGAATACAAATCAAACTTCTCCTCAGTAAAGCTGGTTAGGAAGAGCACTATTTACTCATGTTTTGTTATTCAACTAAATAAAAATCAGATCAGAAAAAAAGAAGTGCTAAAAACAGAAATATTGTGCCATCGTTTTACATTACACTTACGTTACCAAGACAACGAGTGACTTTTCATTTTCAATTGTGCTCGCTGATCCTCGTACATCGCTTGTTTTCATCTCCTTTTACACTTGAACAACTAAACGAATGCTTAGGTCTATTTAACTGACTATATTATTGATGCTGTAAAAGGTACTCGATGAACTTGAAAATAGCTAATCTTTCACCGGACGTTTTTAGTGAACCTATTCATAAGAAAAGAACATAATCTGCATAAGCTTTGGGTGCCTAAAATAGTTTTAAAACCAACCTGTCTAAATGTAATACTTCAGCCATGGTGTCACCCTTCTGATCGTTGTTTTGAACTGCATAACGTCATTTCCCTCCAGCGTACAAAAGTAATTCCGATATTGACTCAGGATTTAGAAAAGTTTTGATTCTGCATTTTTGGCAGAGGCCCTTTCAAAAACAATCTTTCTTTTCATGGATACAAGGCCATGTTGGTCTTTCAGGTTGATGCAGAGTTTGCCTGATGTCACTCTCTGTCAGCTGTAGGTGGCCATGCTTCACGTGTACGCGCAAATAACGTATCTGTCTGCGTGACAGGCTGGGCAGAAATTCAGTTTGAGAAACCTGTCGTGATTTATTTGTTGGTCTGACAATTTTTAATTGGACGAACATTTTTTAGTTTTATGCCTTACCCAGAATATAAAAATACATATAAATACATTTAGATCATTTACTTTAATCAGTACTATCGGAATGTGAAAAGATTTTTAACCAGCACAACAAAAAATGTTCATGAAGACAATCACCTACTGCACCTTTTAATAAAAATGATAAAATAAATATAAAATATGTCTACAAAACCCATTTCTAGCATTTAAGTCTTTACTGGCACACACATTTTGAAAAAAGGGATATGTTCTGAGTCTTTTACTACAACTTGATAAAGATGTGTGGCATACAACTAATTGACAAACAACAAATGGCTCAATGTAACCCCACAACAACCTTGAAAAGCTGGCTCTGTGAGATGCAACTTAATATCTGTTGGCTCTTGTTGGCCCTGTAGAATCATTTTTAAAAATGTATGTTTTGGATGTTTTTCAAGAAGAACATTTTAAGCTCATCTCTTCTTTTTAGCTTCTCCTCTATTGCTATAGGGCTGCCCATGGCATATACACCAACACAGAATTGTGCTCTTTAGAAAGCACCAAAAATCTAAACTCTTCCAAATAGATAATACTAATGGTGTTTGAATGAAACAGGTTTACAGTAATAGCAAAAATTTGTAACAAAATTGACAAAAAACAACATCTTTCACATTATGTAAATCTTTAAGGAAATTCAAACATCAAATTCTGTTTTAAAGTTATTTTATGTGATGGGCAAATGGCTGTATGTATATGCCAGTTCAGCATATCTTCCCTTTCACTCTTTTATTTGAAATTAATACTAAACTTAAACTAAAAAATATGAATTAACAATTCATGTAATCACCCAATCAGTGCTTTGATCATGGAAAGGCGTTGATTAAACAGCTTGTAAACAATAAGAGTAAAATTAGAAAAAATAAATTATCCAGTCAGTAGCATTTCATTTGATTGAAAAAATGCTTTGATAATGCCTTAAACCAAAGGAAAATCATCAGGTTGATAGAAAGGCAACAATAACTTAACCATTGGAAAACCTGAACGCACAAAATTTCTAACTTTGAAGTAAATGAGCTACAGCAGCAAGCCCACTCCAGTCAGCCAACAACAGCAAACCGAAGCTACAAGCTCACCAAAATTTAACAAAACAAGATATGAAAAGATTGTCTAGTCCATTGAAGCTCAATTTCTCCTGCAACATGGTAGTAAGAATTTGGCATAAATAATATGAAAGCACAGATTAGTCATGCCTTGTTATAATAGTTAAAGTTGCTGGTGAAGTAAGGATGTGGGAGTTTTATTGGCAGTTTGAGCCCCTTATTACCACGATTTTTGACCCTTTCTAAGGGTACCTAGCACAACATAGAATCATCACTTGTACATGTAACAAGCTAGGGGAACGAAAACGCAGGAAGCGTCATTTTTAATTACACAGCTGAAACACGACACTTTAATAATTCAATGACGGCACACAGAAATGTAAACAGCCAATACAGCTTTCGTCTTCAAGCAAGAAACTACCAAGTAAGTGTGCTATTGGCAGTGGAAAAGCAAGCCTGACCAGGGTGAACTGTATCAAATCATACTGTACTGCTCAGTGGAAACAAGGCATTACTCACCCCTGTCTACTTGTTTTTGGGTACTGTTGTAGACCTTGTCCATCTCTATAAAACCACAGTGTATCCATCTGGATATCAGCAGGATAACTTTCACAACACTCAAATCATCACAATCTGGTTTCCTGAACATAGCATCGGGTTCATTAATTGGCCTCAAATATCCTCCACAGTCACCAGATCTCAATCCAATTGAGCCCTTTTGGGATATGGTGGATTGGATAATGAATGTGAAGCCAACAAATCTGCAGCAAACCACCTTGTTTGATCAATGACATGTAGTATTAAGGCTATTCTGTATCATGATGCTTAATGAGCTATTTAACGTTAACAAAATGTTAACAATTTTGTTAAAACCTATAAATTGTCAGGTATGACATATGAGCACCCTGGATTTCTGAATGTATATATTTGCTTTTTGATGATTTCAGTTCAAATGGAATACTTGTCTTAGAACCTAAAGAAATAAGTGTGTACACAGAGACGAGAGCGAGAAAGTGTCAAATGAAAGAAAAGCGAGTGTAATTATGACAGCTCACAATTATGTGAGCACATGGAACATTTAGACAGATGAGCCTGCAGCTGTGCCAGCTTGTCTGGAGCCCCTCCTCTTTCTTTCTCCGCTGTCTGTTATTGGTCTGTGCCTCTGTGACAGCTGCTCCACTACTGCTCTCACCTCTTCTGCTGCATCCCTCTATTTGCACAGAGCATGAGAAGAGGAGAAAGGGAGAGTGTGTGTGTATGTGTGAGAGAGAGAGAGGCAGAGGATCACCTCTTCTGCTGCAGAGCTCCGTGCAGTTGCTCCTGTCTGTCTCTAAGTTGGCTCTGCAGGTGCCGGATCTCTCGTTGATAACTCGCCGATTTCCCTGCAAAGTCCTCCTCCTGCTCGTGGAGACGCCGACCCAGCGCACATACACTCGCTGATGCCTGCTGCTTGTACACCTAGAGCGGCCGTAAGAGAGATATGAAAACAGATGAACTGGAGAGCTCTGAGGAACGTTGGAGTATCACTTAAACTAATCAAAGGAAAACAAAAAAACTCAAACAACCCTGGAAGAGCCGGAGACAGAGACCACAGAGCACGGTAAGACCAGAGAGTGCTGTTGTGTGTATCTATATGTGCGGAGACGTGCTCATCATCTGTCTGGATGAGGTCAAGTCTAACCAATGTAGAAAAAGTGACTGAAACTATTATTACCTGTAAAGAGAGAAGCACTGGAGAAAGGGGAAGGGTACAGAAGCAATGGACAACATGGGAATTCATAGTTTAACCCATCAGATTGTAAACCTTTATGATGGAATATTTTAAACCTGGCTTGTTACTTTATGACTGAAAAATGATAAGCACAAGAACACAACAGGTTTAGAAACAATGGAGTTAATGTAGATGAATAAAGCAGAGATCTGCAGTGATATGCTGAACCGCAGACTCAGGGCAGATGCATTACAGAGAGGAACAGATGTTGGCCTGTCTGCTGCTAAAACAGATGTGAGCTATTTAGATAAACAAACACGCACATTTGCGCAGATCTCGTGGTTTCCAGGGAGAGGCAGCCTGTTGATGTAACTCATCTTCATATAGCAGAGGGCAATGAGACAATTACAGCCGCATGAGTAAACGCGAGTAGTCAGAGATGCTGAGCACATAAATGGCTCATCGTAAATATATGACACCGGGGAGAATATGAGATGGATGTACGAGAAGAAATTAAGCGCAAGGAAAAGCCAGTAGAGGAAGGAAAATAGAAAGAAAAGCCTTCAGAAGGGGGGGGGGAATAGAGTGACAGATAAGTGGATGTTGAGAGTTGTGCTCCTTGGTAACGCAAATGTGATTTCCTTCAGAGATCAAAACCCTGAGGGAGAAATGCACGAACGAACATCTAATAATAACCAGGAAAATTTCCACATGCACGTGAAATCACATATAGTATGCATGCGTTTAGAGTTCTGATTAGCAGTAGGTTGGCCTTTAATTTACCTCTTGTGTTGTCGTATCTGTTTTGAGCAGAGAATGAGCATGTGTGAAAAAACAGAGATTGTGTGTGTGTGTGTGTGTGTGTGTGTGTTAATAAGGTTTGACTGTACTCTGTGGGGCTTTAGAACACATAGGTCCAACCTTTCCCTCACATATCGATCAATAACACCGCACACAAACATGCCTCAGTCAACAGCTCTTTTATTGCATGTGTCCGAGAGCATTCAATTATAGCAATTCTGAGTCTCTCTGGTCCTCTTTTCTTCCAAAACCTCACTGCGACAGCACTGTAAGTCAGGTATTACTGTTGTGTTGAGTGTGTCTAAGAGCATCTGTGCAGTCACCAGGCAAACCATAAAACCAATAAAGAAAAATTTTAACTAATATTGCATAGAGACATGCCAACTTTAAGCAATTTCAGTGACCTATTGGTGGACTGCAATCAGATTTCTGCACTATTAAAATGATAATGATTATTTTACATTTCATTTACATGATTGTGCTATGTTCAGTTTCAGCTTGTGATGGTTTAAGAAACTCTCGTCAATGTGGTAAATCTGTTAGTTGCAGATGTTAGCAGCTTCGTCTTTTTGTTGTTTGGAAATTAGTTTTTTGTGCTAGTGAAGCTTGTCTTCTGTGCTATGGAGCTTGTTTATGCTTATGCAAAACTTCATCCTCACAGCTCCCAAGGCTTCCTAATGATGTGCCAAAACTAGTGCTGTCAAAAAGAATAGGCCCTCCTTATGGCTAGACACTCTTTCAGACAGTGGTCAGAATGAGGCCGTTGGGAATCCCTAGGGAACTTCAACCTCTCAACTGTGATTCAACCAGATACATTTACCAGAAGTCAATTCTATAAAAGAAACACCTTAAAAATATATATATTTTTTGCACCCCAGGAGATTGACATAATTATTACAATGAGGAGACACTTCATACCTGAAGTTTTTTACTGTGCTGTATATAGAAAATATTGTGATCCATCTCTGATTCTGTGTATGCGGTTCTGAAAATTGTTGCAATTATTACATTAAAAATTAGTTTTATTTAAGTTACTTTTTATATAATTAATTTTTTTCAAATCTCAAAACTCGATACAAAAACGTCATGACACAATTAACCATGAAATTCAAATCATTCTAATGTTTTGTCTTTAAAACGCCTTATAAAAAGCAATTAAGAACAAGATTTTCAAGAATTGCTTGATTTAATTCTGTTTGCTACATGTTTTGATAGCTTGCTTATGTTAATTTTACATTTTACAATTAATATTTCCGCTTTTTCAACAGTGGCAGGAATTGCTTAGATGTAACTAAACTTTTTTTTCTGGTAAACTGGTGGTGTTTAATGAGGCAGCCAAGTGCAGAAATTATGGACTAAATCTCTCATTAGGCTTGTACATGTTAGCTTTTATGTAGTATGACTCAATTGCAAACTGTATCATAGCTTTGTTTTTTTACCCGTAGACTCCAGATTTTGTGAAAAAAATGTCCTTAAGGTTTCCTTGAGGCTCATCAATCTCATTGCTGAACTGGCAGATTTAGCACATCCACTAATTTTGAAATGATTTCCTAACACTTTTCTAATCACAACATGAAAGACTTTGAGTCACTAAAATTTCTTGTTTGTTGTTGAAAGACATATCTTATGATAAACAAGCCCGCATTTATTTCATTAAAATGGTAATATATTAATTTTGTGAAATATCATTGCAAATAATTAAAAAAAAATCTTTTTTTTATATTTGAAAATTTAATTGAACCCTTAAATGACAAAGCAGAATTACTCCAGTCTTCAGTGTGCCACGATACTTCAGAAGTCATTCAAATGTCCTGATTTGGTGGTCAAAACACTTTCTATTATTCTTATTGTTGAAAAATATTTGTGGAGATCATTATCATTCATTCATTCATTTTCATTTCGGCTTAGTCCCTTTATTAATCTGGGGTCGCCACAGCAGAATGAACCGCCAACTTATCCAGCATATGTTTTACGCAGCGGATGCCCTTCCAGCTGCAACCCATCTCTGGGAAACATCCATACACACCCATTCACACACATACACTACAGACAATTTAGCTTACCCAATTCACCTATACCGCATGTCTTTGGACTTGTGGGGGAAACCGGAGCACCCGGAGGAAACCCACACCAACACAGGGAGAACATGCAAACTCCACACAGAAACGCCAACTGACCCAGCCGAGGCTCGAACCAGCGACTTCTTGCTGTGAGGCGAACGTGCTACCCACTGCGCCACTGTGAGGCGCGGAGATCATTATAGCCGCATTTATTATTTAATAGAATGTTCAAAAGAATAACATTGAAAATCTAAATGTCTTTATTTATACAATGACCATTTTAATGTATCCTTGCTGAAAAAAAATGTTACTTTATTTTTAGAAAATAATTTTACTGACCCCTAAGCTATTGAATAGTTGTGTATATAATCATTTAAAAAATGCAATTAAAGAACGTTCAGTGTTGGAAAATGAAGATTAATCATATAATGTGCAAGTAAGCCACTGCAGTAAATCAAATGCCGTCAGAAGTTTAGATCGGCAGCAGATGTGTCACTAACGATATAAAGACTCCTGTGATTGTGGGAAAAGGTTACAACAGTCACCTACAAGTAACTAATGTAATCAAAGCAAATTTTGCTTTTGAAAAAGTCCACATACATTTCAGAGGGGAAAGTGGGGAAGACTGAGAAGAACACAGAGATGAACATGGAGGTTTGCTTTCTGATGAAAGTTGAAAAGGTAATTATAAAACAGCGATAAGCCTTTATTATATCTCCTAAAGACTGAGAATGAATGTGCTTTCGTCTTTCTAATATGTTTATTTGTGTCATCAGTATTAGAGTTGATGGGAGACGCTGATCAGATGATAAGAATCCCATATTGTAGTGAATGATATTTCACAAATCTCACATATCCCACAGCATTTGAATATGTCCTTATCAAATAGTATGGTTAAAAGTAATTAAATACAAACTGATCTCACAAGGAAACGTACATTGGCTTCTCACACTTGAAATATCTAGGTCATTTTAAACCCGTTTAAAAAAAAAAAAGAATTCTGTGTGTTCTTACTACACACCAGTCATACTAAATGTTAACAGTGTTAATGGTAAACAGTTAACTCAGTTAAAAATAAAACAGTTAAAATGTTTCACACTGTACATTCCTTAATATCCTTATTTGCATATTTGAACCTTCCTTGTCATACATTTAATGAATGAAAAAAGCAATAATGCCCTGTTCAACTTCATATTATATAGCTATTTAAAACGGCAAGATACATTTTTCCTGATCGGACTTTTCTTGGACCATAAACACAACAAGGAAACAGTCTCAACACTACAATTCACCGTCACTATTTGTCATTTTTAAATGCTGTAAAGATTTTATATTGTTTAAAAAAATGCCCATTGCTTCCTTGACAGTCTAACACATGATGCACATGTTTATTATGGTTACTAATCATCTAGCCCCAATAATGTCGCATTGTTTCACACTGTGCACAAATCTAGCACTGCAATGCAGGGTTAGCACCACTGTTTGGTTCTATGCTCTGGTGCAGGGTTTCATAACCCTGGGTTAAAAAGTATGCTACCTCTGCTCTGCTACCTCTGATCCTAATGAGAAATGAGTAGCATGCCCAATATCATGGTATTTATAATAAGTAAGATGAAAGTGCCCATAGCTACTTTTTCTGAGAGAGACCACGCGATAGTCACATAACAATGACAACATACTTTATTAGTCATGACGTTTTTCATAAGCAATACCAACTCAACTGAGCAATTATACTAAAGAATTATGAAATAAGAATGAAATGCATCACAGAGATTGCAACACGTAATAAGTTAAAACGTCAGATGTTGTTATAATCTCACACAACAGGTAATGCATTTGCTTAGTCTAAGGTTTGGGTATTTTAAAGCATGTAAAGTGGCTTGGTTGATTTATCCTTTTAGGTTTACCTCAGGATCTGAGCAACAATAATGTTCCTAAAATGTCAAGATGAAACTTTGTATTCATCTTGTGATAATTTGCCTCTTTTTTGCCTCTTTTTATTAGAGAATCACATCAGAGGAATTTTAAGAAATGACTTCCTAATAATCAACATTGTGAACATGTATGCTGTTGTTGTTTCCTGTTGTTCATTTGAGTTTTTTTATAATTTGATTTTGTATTTTTATTGGTTTATAGGCCTATGGCATCTGGCAAAGGGATGACCAATGAAAACTAGCCGTTGGGCTAATTTGGGCACTATTATGTTCTTGAGGAATGTTGATTAATGTACACTGTGCCTTGTTGTAAAATAAATGATCTATTTTTAAAATGTTGAATAATAAAGAGCTTTTTGTATCTCTCATTTGGACCAAAGTGTCTGCTAAATTAATAAACTTAAACCAGCAACATTTGTGAATGCTGGTGTTCTGTGCAGCTGTCACTGGCATTATTTCAGTTGTTTCTCCTTTTAACTTGTCTATGAACTGCAAATGACCCTCATTTTCTGTAGAACATATAAGAAAAACACTAATTCTCACTCTATCCCCATCTCCCACGTAGCTTCCACTTAGACGCCAAACCTACAGAGCCTTTTTTCCTCAAATCTTGGTTACAAAAGCATCTTTGAAGCCACAGGCCCCGCTTGGGGACTTGTGAGTTAGAGCTGCTACAAACAACACACACACACACACACACACACACACACACACACACACACACACTACACACAATACACAGCAGCTACTTCCCTTAGGGACTTGTTACGTACAAACAGACTGGATACGTGATCTATGGCATCTTCACTCTGCCTATCCTGTTTGAGTGAGGAGGATGAAGACTTTAACACCCACAGCACTGTCACGAGGATCTATTATGTATTAGACAGGCATCACTGGGAGATTACAAAAAAAGATAAATTTGTGTTAATAATCTCAAACAGATTGAGTTGTAGTTCTCTGAATAACACAGGTGAACAGGATGATAGGATGCTAAACAAAAACAAACCTATTCATTAAACGAAATAACAGAAACTCCTAATGCAACTGAAACCAGAGATCACAGATCATTTTGGAAAGTGTAGTTTACACCTTTACACAACACATGAGGAATTCATTTTACTTTATCTTTGTATTATGTAAATTGATATGGTATGACTCTAATTACAGTTCTGATGGCTTGTAATAGCTTGCAATCAAGTTAATTTATGGCTTTAACAAAATTAGTACTTTAATAAAATAATATAATATTTGAGAAAAACTGAATTCTGTCGCCAAATTATGAAATAATATCTACTGTATAATATAGAAAAAATAGATTGGTGTAAAATACATTTTTAGAGGTCACACAAATTCAATCCGATATTATCAATAACTATATATTAAATAGCAACAAATAAGAATATGCAACCATATTTCATTGCTCAGTATTTAGAAAATGCTACTGAGAATACTACACAGCTTGCAAATTCAACGCATTGACCCATTTGAAACAACCAAAGTTATTTATGAACATAAAACACACCGATAAGACATTTGGCATTAAACAAGTATGCCAACAAAGTAATGACAACTATGAATTTCTTATATTTATGCATAAGCATACATTTATGGACAAATATGCACACATTTATGAAATCTACATAACACGTATTCATCCTCAGGCATGCCAAGGAACATTTAACCTCTTGACAGGAGCTGATGAGCAAGAACAAATGTTTACCTGTGTGCATATGATGAGCCTCTCACAGCGGTGGCAAATATATTTCTTTCTCTCATTTTCAGACTACAGACATGGTCCTAATCAAATGGCCTGACATACTGCGCGGATCCAATTATTTTAGCTGGCAGAATAGATTAGCAGCACAGACCTACAATGTGCTTTTGAAAAAAAAAACAAAAAAAAACCACTTCCACTGTCTTCTGAAAATCTTAGTTCACTCTATCATCATCTGCACCCCCTTTCATTTCCTTATAATCTCTCCAAAGAGTCAAACGTGCTTCTGCAATGCTTCAGCATTTCAGATTGTCTAACTGTGGAGATTCACTGCGAAACATACTTACTGTCATGTCCTTTAAAATGACAGTAAGTAGCAAAAATTGGACCGAGCAAGCGGAAAACACTTTCACAACTGTGCTCAAGCTGAAGATGAAGCACAAAAGTGTGCAAAATGTACTCCAAACCCGAATCGCTGTTAAGACATTTATGAAAAGGCACAGTTATGAGCACAGACCTTGTGATCTAATGATTTTAAATCCCTATCATGAATAAATAACAATTTGTATGACTAGTTGAATAAATGAAGGCATGATAAGGCTCTCACTAAAATATTTCTTGATTTAGAAGCTTATAAGTAGCCTCACATGAAACATGCATCTTTATATTTACTTGTGTAAATATATATTTATTCAGTTTTTTTTATTAATTTCAGTAACAATAATTGAGTAATATACAAATGTTTAGATAATGTACACTGAAAAAAAATTATTCAAAGATGATTTCTAGGATTTATTAAATTGTTTAAGTTAAGTGGTTGTAAACAATTTATTTGGGCTTAATTTAAACAAATTAAGTTGAACAATTTTGCAGACATCATTTTTTTCAGTGTATGTACAATTTGTAAAGTAATATTTCAGTGGATGAATTATCTGAGAGACCTGCTATAGCTGTCTGCTGTTTACCAAACATGTGGTTCTAATTGGATTTGCATTGTAATTCTTAAATAAAAGAATAAAAAAGTAATTTTTTGTGTTATTTTTCCTATGCTCTCAAAATCATTGGCAAAATAAGTGCAGATTCTATATGGCATTGCTTATAAGCAACTGAAATGCAGATGAATATTTCCTGTGAATACTAACTGAATATGTTATATGGATGTTATTGCTTGTTCATAACATTTGCTGTCCAGTCTTGTAAGGTAAATTATCATATTCAGCATGCAAGAATCAAGTGTTATAATATTAATGAAAGAATGATCATATTGAATGAGTATGTGAACTTAATACTATGCTGATAAAGGATGAAAATATGGATTTATTTAGTTTCAGGGAACAATCAACTCCTTTGGTTTAACCCACTCAATGCTAGACACCAGATGTTCAGATTCAGTTTGCTGCTAATATTGCCCAATATAGAAACTCAGCTTAAATCTTTTTCTCACAGTATGAGAAGTTTTGTGAGCCTGGCTTTGGAAAATAGGATCGGTCACGCGGGATTTCAAACCACAGCCCCGAGTAATAAAATATTAACAATTCCGCATGTGCCTTAAGAGCAGATACCAGCATCCAGTGAGCTATACCCTTTGTAGCTCACTATTCATAAGGTATTCATAATCATCATCTATAAATGATTGAACACAGCTTTAAATAGCATTGCCTTATCGTTAAAACAGATAAGCACTCTCAGTCCCTCTTCCCCCGCCCCTCACTCTCACCCCTAGTGTCTTACTTATAAAAGATGGTCTAAATAATTGAATTGACTTTGGATTCTCAGGTCTCTGGAGAGCAAGATGAATGAGGTGACTAAATTTAAGAAGTCTAAGTGATTGCACTTGAAAGCTGCTTAATGAACTGTGGGTGTTTCTGTATGTGACGTAAAAGAGTTTCCAAAAAGAGCTCTGATTCATTTCAGCAATGTGCAGTGTATTCTTTGTTACTTTTTCTTTTTTCTTTTATATATTCTTACATATTATACATTTGTTTTATTTCAAATAAAATAAAATTAAACAGCATCAACTTTATTCAACAAGAAAAGTTTCTTGAGCGTAAAATCAGCATATTACAATTTCTGACGGATACTGTGACACTGATAAAAACTTAGCATGAGTGAATTCATAAATATTCAAAAAGAAAATGTATTTAATAATTATCTAATAATATATATATATAGTATAGTATTCTCTTTCAAGGTGTAGGTTGGAAAGGACAGGTTGCTGTGGGCATATGTGACTCCACCAGATCAAGCTAACAGCAATAAACGAACCCCCATGTGTGCTGACAAAACCGCAGTGCATTGGCCTGTGTCTGTTTCACTGTGTGAAGACAAGCTTTCATATCCAGGGAGACCCAGGAATAACAAAAGACTATTTTATTTTTTTCTTTGTAAACTCTATAGTCTGGACTGTTGTATGTTCCACTAACTAGACTGCTAGTTTATGGTAGCAAAGGAAACCTGCTGACAGTCACAGCCGTTTCCGCCATAATTAAAAGGCCACATAAAGTTTTCACCTAAACAGCAGCAAGGAAATGATCTGTAGGGTTTCCAAAAAGAATTGTGTACAATATCTGTGCACGTCATTACAACAGAATCTGTAAAGAATCTGTAGAGTATTCCAACACTAAAAGTGTTTTCTTCAACATACTTTTTTTAATATTAGAACAGAAAACACTCCAGAAATGCTCAGATTTAACTTCTGATTACTCGCCTGTAAATTAATTATGTGCCAACTCATCCATCTACAATTTTTTCCAGGAAGATTGCTTTGCCAAGTGCACATCAACATACTGTTCTCTTGGGTGGTATAAAATGGCCCATGTAACATTTATAATTTATAATCCATTCCATTCATTAAGTACTCATTTCAATGCTTTTTGTGAGATACAATTACAATGACAAAATTGGTTTTGTCCATTTGAGCTACAAATGAGTTTCTTATATTAGATTTGAAATGTAAAATAAGATGACCTTTTAAACCAAAGACAGAGAACTCAATGCACAACTGTCCCCTGAAAGGATGTTATAACGCCATATGTCATTACTGCCAGGAGAAAAGAAAGGAGAAAAAGAAGAACAGAGAGGAAATAGAAAAGCTTTCATGCTCCAATACACATTGGATTTGCAAATACCGCAGTACATTACCATTACCACATCAATCACTGCCATTTTCACACTCATTTCGAGCAAATATTCACAATAGTTCAATTCTTGTCAAGGCTCTTCTTTTAAACCACAATGACAGGCATCTGATGATACTGTACCATAATAAAAGAGTGACTGGAAACAGCGACTCTTAATTGGTGGTCTAAAAAAGGCTCTGCTAATGCAGTCTGAACCCTAAACAGCCGGTTTCTTTATTCGGCTTCTATTGACAGCCACTGCTGGCTATATTTTCTCTATCCAGCAAAGCAAAACAAATTCCTCTCAGAAATACAATTATGCACAGGCATTGTTGTCATTAATAATAGAGAGAGGTTTGTATGCTGGAGGAGCATGCTCTTTGCCCAAAGGGCCGCTTTTTCATTCCTCTAACAACTGCCATCTCTTCTTACAACAAAACAGTTGGGGGACAATAGGGGAAAATGGGTAACAATAGGGAAACAAGAACAGTTGGCTCCCCAAGACAATGAAGCAAAATCGCCATCTCAATCCCACATTTATTTCCGTAATTAATTTCACAAACAGCCATTAACAAAAGCAGCCTAATTAGGCCTTTGGAGACTTGCGGACTGAATAAGACATTGAAAACCCCCATGTGGCAAAGTAGGAGACTTCCTGTGAAGACTTAATAGCATGGGTGTTAGTTTATTGCAGTTGCACTAACGATGCACTAATATGCGATTGCATAACACTGTAGGAAACACTTCATGTATGACATCACATATACAGTAACAAAATCCAAAGATTTGTTTAGTGTTGCCAATGTGATACATTTTAATTACAGTAATTATTTCAGTTTGCAATGAATGGTGATATGAAATTATTCTGTAATCATTTTTTTATTAATTTAATAACTAATCAAGAGTTAAGGTGAATTAATAAAAGTAAAAATTCTGTAAACTATTATTAAAGGTGGAAACACTATAAATTAGTATAATTTGGATAAAGCTGTTTCCCTTATCAGTAGTATGTATTTACTGTTATTACTTATAGAGTTGAGTTAAGCGGGGCCTCACGGTGGCGCAGTGGGTAGCACGTTCGCCTCACAGCAAGAAGGTCGCTGGTTCGAGCCTCGGCTGGGTCAGTTGGCGTTTCTGTGTGGAGTTTGCATGTTCTCCCCGTGTTGGCGTGGGTTTCCTCCGGGTGCTCCGGTTTCCCCCACAAGTCCAAAGACATGCAGTATAGGTGAATTGGGTAAGCTAAAATTGTCCGTAGTGTATGTGTGTGAATGAGAGTGTGTGGATGTTTCCCAGTGATGGGTTGCATCTGGAAGGGCATCCGCTGTGTAAAACATATGCTGGATAAGTTGGCGGGTCATTCCGCTGTGGCGACCCCAAATTAATAAAGGGACTAAGCCGAAATGAGAAAAAATGAGTTGAGTTAAGTATGTAAAAGATGACACGTCATCTAGTATATTTTCAAAGGGAAATAAATGGAAAAAAATGGGAAATTTACTTAGATTAGACAACAGTTTATTTGAAGTAAAATGAATACCATTATTGAATGACAATAGGCTGCACGGTGGCTCAGTGCAGTGGCTCAAGAAGGTTGCTGGTTCAAGTCCAGGCTGGGCCAGTTGGCATTTCTATATGGACTTTGCATGTTCTCCCAGTGTTGGCGTGGGTTTCCTCCGGGTGCTTCGGTTTCCCCCACAATCCAAACACATGCGCTATAGATGAATTGGATGAACTAAAGTGGGCGTAGTGTATGAGTGTTTGTATAAATGAGTTTATGGGTGTTTACCAGTACTGGGTTGTGGCTGGAAGGGTATCTATTGCGTAAAATTATATGTTCAATCAATAGTTGGTGGTTCATTCCGCTGTGGCAACCTCTGAAGTAGAGACTAAGCTGAAGGTAAAAGTATGAATGAATGAATGACAATAGCTGCTTCGTTTTCTAATGGTTCAGTTAGCATGAAAATTATTTCATTTTCCACTGTGGTGCTGATAACAAAGCTCTTTGAGATGTAATACAAATATGTCTGTCTTGCCTTGGTAACATAACTGTAATGTAAGGATGTTGAAATATGGAGGTTGACTAGATATTTCTGTTTTTGGAAGTCCTTTTAATAATATTCATTACATTGTACAACAAAATATAAATAATTATAAGCGTGCTTCCACCTAGCTAGCTATGAAGAACTGGCAGCCAGGCAACAGAATGACGATGTCTATGCACACATGCTCTACCAGTCCAGCACGATTGCCTAACAGTGTCTAGAATTGCAGGCCAAGAGCAGTTTGTAATCATACTGCGCCATTCTAGACTCACGTGAAACAACTGGACAACTGGAACTGTACCTAACTGTTCTTAGAACGATTCGGAACAATAGTGGAAAAGCAGCAAATAAATCAAAACCTAACAAATCTTAATGTTCAGATGAAAAATTAAGATTTTTAAAAGCATATCAATTCAATAAATGTGTTAAGAATACATTGTGCTATCTATGGTTAAAATAAAACCAAAACTTTACCCTTATGCCTTGAAATATGAAAAAGTGTAAAAAGTATCACTATATCGCTGTAACTATGCTATGTTGTCGCTAACATTCTTTTCTTGTTTCCCAGAGCATGAGGCCACAATGAGCTGTGCTCAAGCTGGACCAGAGGAGAGCTCCACTAATGCCAGCATTAATAATAACACCAGCCTCAACAGCACCACCAATGATGAGTTTGAGTGCAAAATCTGCTACCAGCGCTACAATACACACAGCCGCAAGCCCAAAATTTTGGACTGCCTGCACCGAGTGTGTGCCAGATGCCTCAACAAGATCCTGGACATGGGGGATGGTTCCAGTTCCATCAGCTGCCCTTTCTGTCGTCATGAGACGCAGGTCAGTGAGTTTGAAGTGGCTGGGCTGCCAGACGACTCAAACATCATGTCCCGCCTGGCTGTGCGGGACAAGTCCTGGAGCTCGGACCACAGTAAAGAAGTAGTGTTGACGCCTAAGAGCCTATCCTCCAATGACAGCCCATCTCATGACTCCTCCAACTGCCTGGTCATCACCATTATGGAGGTGCAACGAGACCAGCAGCGCTCACCCAGCCAAAACGCCAGCTCTGATTACTACGGTGACCTGGACTCAGTCTCCGTAGCATCCAATAGTGGTGTGGTGGACCAAGACGCACTGTCCAAGTTCTGCAATCATGTGCCACGGGTCTTGGTGTGGCTGCTGGGCTTTTTCTACTTCGGTTCGCTGCCGCTTGGCATATACTTGCTGGTGATCCAGAGAGTGACCTTGGGGATTGTATGCGTGAGCCTGGTGCCATCCAGTCTCACAGTCTGCCTGGTTTACGGCTTCTGCCAATGTCTGTGCCAGGGCATGTGTGACTGCTCCAACAGGGGGTGACTGGAACATTCATGGCCAGTAAAAACTATAGCTTACATCATCTCACCACACAGAGAGGAGATAAATAAGCTATAGGCATCTGAATCTCCTTGCTGCAAATCAAATGCAATGCGTACCATCGTGCTTTGAAAGGATGTGTACAAGCAGCTGTAATAAGAGGATTGGTCAAGCATAAAAGAGGAAGGTCCATCGGGAGGAAACAATACTAGCTTAACACAGTTTTTGCACACATCCTTCAAGCTCATTCTGAAGTAAAAAGATGGCTCTAGAAAAGTTCTCCTCGAAGATCAAATGATGATGCACAATTGTGGAATTAGCAGATGGACTTCTGTGTACAGCCAGACAGAGTGGATGGGCCAAGTATACAATTTTATGTTGGTTGACTATGATCTCTGTGAAATAAACCATGCGTCCTGATTCTCTTTGACAAGAATCCATGAGTAGCACTGTTACAGGTAAAGCCTGGACTAGTCTGTCTGGTAAAAAGGCATTGACTATACAGAAGGTATTACAAACACACAGGAATGGGTTACCACTGAGAGGGGGCCTTTAAATAAAGAGATTTGACCCATGTTGTTGTTCTGTTCATCTTTTTAAAAAAATACCCTCCAGAACTCTTTGGAGTGTGTCACATTGTTACATCAGGACTATAAAAATCATAACTGTAACCAATCTCACACTACAATAGAGTTGTCTCTCTCACTTTCTCACTGACATCAGAATGTGAAAATGCCTCTTCGAGATTTGATGTAGTGACACAAATTGAAATGGTGTTCCTATACTTCCTTGGTTGAACTGACACGATGAAAACGCTCCTGGAATTCAATAACAGAGCACAAACACTCCATATAACAGCACATGTGCTGGAGTGCAGCAAAGGGGGGAGGAAGAGGATGGCACAAGATGAGTGGAAGATGTTATCTAAACTCAATGACACCTGGCCTGTAGCTAGGAGCATTTGAAAAGTGCCATTTTCTGCATGATGCTGAATTCTGAAGCAACAGTAGAGCTGATGCAGTCAGTCCTGGCTGAAAGAGAAATGTAATCAAATCCCCCCCCCCCCCTTTTTTTCACTTAATTTAAATTTAACTTTTACTTTGAGCCTTAACCTAAACCTGAACCTTTATCTAAAATCTATATCTTTAAAGGTAAGACTGACTCTAAAGATGCAGGAGCTCTGTAAACCTTCACTCAAGCCCAGTGTTTCTTCTCCCCGCAGGTTCTTTAGGGGGCCTTCACCTTGAGTTCCAACGAGAGCCATTCATCATTCTGAACATGAGCTAGAGAAAGAGTTTGAATTCTGCCAGACACACACAGCTTACTCGGTCAATACTAGAACAACAGATAGCACTTTGGCTTTGTATTCAAGCAAAACGATATTTTTTTCCAAGCTCTTTGCTGCCACTAAATAGTAAATGTGATACACGTAAATGATAACAAATTTCCCATAAACTGTGGTCAGTTTAGTAACAATTTGTGTGTGTCAGTTTAGTAACAATTTAATTCAACTCAGCCACGAGAGCTCATTTTTAAGCAATCGAGCATCAAACCACCTTCTCATCACCACACTGCCAAAATGAAATTCAACAATCAGTAAACAACAGCTAGGCGTGTAATCTAAAAAAAGCCCTCATCATCACAAAATTCCATTTAGGGCTGTATTTATACACACAATTAAATATTCAACATCTTTTTTTTCTGCCATTTCAGGCAAATGTGCCACATGAATTTTAATAAGGTGTGAATAATTTACACACAATATTCACTCCTCTTGTGGGAACTTTCACATCCCTCCTTTTCACAGACTTGTTCTTCTTTTTCACCCACCTCTTCATCCAATCCAACCATCAATCCAATTATCCGACTCTTGTTCTTTGTGAATTCTTCCTTGTCATTGCTTTAAAAATGTTTAAACTTTTGAATCTGCTTAAACAGATGTTTTTTGGTAGATACAGCTCTATTTGTTCCACTGAACACACACACACAAACACACACACACACACACACACACACACACACACACACACACACACACACACACACACACACACACACACACACACACACACACACACACACACACACACACACACACACACACACACACACACACACACACACACACACACACACACACACACACACACAC
>CAIGQW010053631.1:6655130-6671180 GCA_903798125.1 Danio choprae
GTGTGTGTGTGTGTGTGTGTGTGTGTGTGTGTGTGTGTGTGTGTGTGCGCGTGTTTTGCAGCCATAAAAGCATGTGTGCTAAGCCCTACTAAGCAGCCTAATTTACACATGGTGGATGTGTCTGCTGGGATAATGTGCATAAAACTGTCTGACTGCACGTCACCATGGGCCTCTGTGATTTGAGAAGAAAGCCATACAAATTATCACTCTGACATTACAGACAGACAACAAACTTGACAATGCTCCTCTAGCCACATGTCAGGTTTAATTTATCAAGTTTTTTTCACATCACAAGCTCTGCAAATTGCTATATTTTCATTCAAATTGCTATATATCACTCAACACAGTTCCGACTGTGCTCAGAAAGGAACACCGCGCTTGTTTCACATGTGTTTCACATAATTGCACATGTTTGGATGTTGGGAGCAGTGAAATAGAATGATATGAGTTATTAAGCCTGCCATTCTGTTACAAACAGACTTCCCAGAATGCTTAGTGAGAAGCTCAAAGTTCATTACTGACCACTGGCGATAAAGCTGATGATGGGTTGAAAGGTGGTGACAACTATTGTGTCCCTGCTCTGAATAAAAACATGTCTGTTTAACAAAAGGAGAAAAAAACTAACAATTAAAAATCCATATATACATTTAAAATAGATGAAGTTAAAACTACCTATTGATTATTACCTATTGATTTTGATATTTGTACATTCTTACATGGATTGCCTAAAATACAGAAGAGGATCACAAAAACGAGTGCTTTAAATGTGTGAATGGTATTATCACTGGATGATATCACTTGAAAAGACGCAGTCAGAGTAAGTAAAATATAAATGACTCTCACAGCCATTCACACAAACACTTTTCTCCTCTACAGCCCATGCATGAAGCTCTATTTTCATAAAAGATCCTGCACACCATCTCATGCAATCTATCACATCACTTCAGCCTGAGAGAACACAGGAGAGAGCGAGAGACTCAAAAATAACCAAACAGAACACAATGCCTGCGGCTGCACTGACCCTCTTTTAGCCCTTTTCTTTGTTTCTTTCATTCATTCATTCATTCTCTCTCTCTCTTTCTCTCTGTCTGTTATTATGTGTAAGACACATCATTTTCTGTATACTGTAAATGTTGACATTTCTGTTTGATTTTACTAGTACCATTTTTTAATTCTTTTGTTCTCTGTTCTCAGGCATGCACAAACTTTAAATACTTTATATATAAACCTAAACAAACATCCTGTAGCTCTGTGTACACTCTGTCAGAGCTCCCGGGAGCCCTGTAGACCCAAGTCAGCCAATCTCCTCTTTTCCTACTGTTACTATAGAGACAGCTTGGATCAGGATTGAATGAAGGAAACGTGAACTTTTCTGGTTGCACAAAACAACTCACATGCTGAAAACAGAAAATCTCTTCTGCTACCAAAATAGTACAAGTACAATGACTGAATGCAAATAATTCAGATTCATTGAAGTAGTTCAATTAATTTCAATTCACACATCACATAAAAATCGATAAATAAAACAAAGTCATTAAACATGTTGCCATCAAATGTATTATATTTTATACATTATATATGGAATATGTATTTTATAAATTTAATTCAATTTAATACTAAATTAACGACATTTCATTCATTAATTCGGCTTAGTCCTTTTATCATCAGGAAACCCACACGAACCACTGAGCCATCGTGACATTTCATTAAGATTTAAAGTTCATTGTTCATTAAAATAAAAATAAAATCAAGTATATTTTGATATCATATGGGTTCAATTTCATATGGGTAATCGGGAACCCAATATGTGCAGCAGTATCACAATTTACAATGTTAAATTAATTTTGATTTAAAAGATTTTGGTCAAAATAATAAAAATTACACTCAAAAAATGACTTTTGCTGTTTTTTAGACTACTTATTTAAAAAAAACTGAAACAACACAGTTATTGTTTTTTGGATACAACTTAATTGTTTTATGTTCAATCCACTTGAATTTGTAAAAACTAATACGTTAACTTAATACCTTCTTGTTGTGCCAACACAAATCAATTGTGTGGAACCCAGCATTTTTTAGTGTAGGAAAGTTTGCAGTATGGCATGTTCATAAGCTACCCACAAATCACCTACATTTCATCCATTTTTCAGCCATCTAACAAGAGTATGAAAAAATCTTCTAGAAGGTCACATTTGAAAAATCATACAGTACATGCAAAACCATATATATAAATATATTTATAGAGTACCTGTCCAGCTGAATGAACTCCCTTTATATTCACCCCTGGGGAGTCACAAATTGGCTACATAATAATGTATGAATGACCACACATATGCCATGTGAGTGTGTGTGCATGTGTGTGTCTAAAGCAGAAACAGAAGAAGTTCATGGCAGTTTGTTCAGTTTGCAATAGGAAAAATGCAGAAGCGTCAGAACAGTAGATCAGCACACACAGTGCCCTGTTCTCTCACTGAGACTCACAAACACTTCTGCAGACAAAAGGACCACTCTCAAGACCTTGAACTGTTAAAACACGCTATCCGCAATAACGGTGGTCACTTACTGTATGCTTCAAAAATAGCTACAATGTAAACCTAAGAGAGAAATTGACTCATTTATGATATATAACACAAAAATAAGTGCATTTTATCTATGCATTACTGAAAGATTATGTTCTCGAAAGAAAAAAGGAACAAGTATTCAATAATTGATTCAATTATTGACTAAACTGAACATCAACTGAATTATCTTAACAGTCCCAAGAATGATTTGAGTGAGACAGAATAAGAAGAATACATTTTGAAATGTTTTACTTGTATGCCAATAGTGTCTATGACATGAAAAGGATCTTACTATGTAGATTACTTTTGCGTTCTACTTGCTTAATCTCGCTTTCTTTTACCATCTTGTACTTCTCAGTGAGGTAGTGATTAGTGATTTTTTGCATGTATTTACTCTGCATGAGTCTAGCATCTGTTCTTTCTAATTAGCCACCAGGAGACGGATGAAAAGAGAGAGACAAACAGAGAGAGTGAGATGAAATTGAAAGAGAAGGAGTGAGGGCTGAGGAAAGTAGAAAGAGAACATACCAGAGGGTAACAGAAAAAAGGTAGGAATAAAGGGAAAGGAAAATTACTGAGGACATAAAGAGGACAAAAAAGAGAGATCAAAAAGTGTATCAGACAGTCAAAGACATCCCAAATATATAATCTTTATTATTTGCTGACCTTCATGTCATTTCAAACCTCTTCCTACATGAATGAAATGTGGTTAATTGTACCTTTTGGAGCAATTTATCTCCATGGGGACTGGGGCTTTCAAGCTTCAAAGACACCAGAGACGTATCATAAAAATAGTCTGCATTACGCATGCATACTAGTAGTTTAAGCCTTTTGTTAGCAACAGATTGAATTATATGTTACTATTCAGTGATGATCTTACCCTCCAGCGGGTTATAATCTGCTGTGACCAGATTGAGACTGAATGAGTGTGAACTGAATGAGCCTGAATTGTGAATAAATCATCATTTCAGAACAAAACTGTTCTGAAAATGATATTGGCAAAAAAAAAAAGACCTACAAATAAGAAATCATTACTTCCCTTAAAGCATGAACTACTTTTACAATTCTGTTTCTAGACATAAAAGCCCTATTCATTCCTATTCTATGTGATTCCAGCAAAATTGGTCAAACTTTCTCCTTTTGTGTTCCACAGTCATGCAAATTTGAAACAACACAAGGCTGCATAAAGGAACTATTCCTGTATGGCCCACAAAGACTTCTTTAAACACATTTAAAATTTTGAAAATATAAGATGGAAAAATAGAGCACTTCAGCAGAGATGTAAGGACAATTACTGCCTTTGATGAGACCCGTCTCTTGTAAAGTAAATTAAATAAGAATCTAATCCATATAATATCACAGCTCAGGGAACTGCACGGTGATCTAATAAAACAGTGCACAAACAATCACAACACAGACTGACAAGTATCTGGCTGCAGAGGAAAGATAAACAATACTTGTAATCATTTTCTGGTTAAGAATGCAGAGGTCAGACATGCTGTTTCCTTCCCAGCTGCTCTAGTGATATATATTTTATACTGACAGTAAGCAGTGCAATATGACAAAAAAAAAGTAACAATCCCACAGTAATCAACAAAACAACGCTGCTTACTTAATGTAAACAGCTTCGTTCATTACAAAGGGAGCCATTTGTTTTGCCATGCCACTTGCTGCCAGTGAAAAATGCTTTACAGTAGAACGCTCACATGCATTCCCATAAATCAATAGCATGCAGAAAGAGCATTAATGTGGCACTAAATTACACAGTATGGCTAAAGTAGACCCAGACGAAACCAGTATGTGCAGAAAAGAAAGTTCATATATGTTATTCACATATTTCTAGACATCCTTTAAATGTACCAGTACTTTTAGCTCAAACTTGACATTCTTTTGGGTCTCATATACTGTAGTTTGTTCACCATAGACAATATAATTATGTATATTTCAAGGGAAATATAACCAATATAGACTTACACTTTTATTCAATACCATCCCACAGATCTCCATTCACACCAACACAGGCAGCCAGCATCTGAACTGAAGCTTGCTTTAAGAGGGAGAAACACTCACTCTGCCACTGAAACGACCCTTCATTTGAAATGTTAATTATAGATCTGCTGAGTGTATGGGGCTTGTGTGTGCCTGGATTGACCTCTCATTAGATATGTCAGACAGGCAAGGTCTTTTCATTAGACTGTGTGTGTATCTGTGCCTGTCAGCATTCTCTCTGTGTGGGTCTTAGACTATCTCTATCTCTGAATCTTTTATAAGTGTGTTAAGGCAAAGCAATCAATGATAAAACTAACTCCTGCTGTATATGTGTACGTTTCTTTGTGAACCTTCAATTCAGCAGTCCTCAACCTGTTTGACTTCAAGATCCTTATTGCCCACAACAATATTCAAACACCCCATGATTTTTTGATTGTTTGTAAATGAATAGAAAATGGGCCTCACAGTGGCGCAGTGGGTAGCACAATCGCCTCACAGCAAGAAGGTCGCTGATCGCTGGTTCGAGCCTCGGCTGGGTCAGTTGGCATTTCTGTGTGGAGTTTGCATGTTCTCCCTGTGTTGGCGTGGGTTTCCTCCGGGTGCTCCGGTTTCCCCCACAAGTCCAAAGACATGCGGTATAGGTGAATTGGGTAAGCTAAAATTGTCCGTAGTGTATGAGTGTGAATGGGTGTGTATGGATGTTTCCCAGAGATGGGTTGCAGCTGGAAGGGCATCCGCTGCGTAAAACATATGCTGGATAAGTTGGCGGTTCATTCCGCTGTGGCGACCCCAGATTAATAAAGGGACTAAGCCGAAATGAAAATGAATGAATGAATGAAGAATAGAAAATGTTTTAAGAATCATTGTTTCACCCACAATTTACTAACACCCCAACAAAATATGAAATCTTCCCATAACTAAAAATTATATTCATATACAAATGTCCATGGTCTGATTTTAAGTTTCATAACCTGTCCGGGTCTAAAAACGAAATATTTATTCATTTATTATATTTTTTATAATGCAAAGAGATACACAAGTTACCTGACATGAAATCAAATACAAATGGATAAGAGAAAAACAAATAAAAGAAAAAGAACAAAAAAGACATTCAGCTACAGCCAGGTGTACTACAGCCACACACACACACACACACGCACACGCACACACGCACACACGCACACAGCAGCATTTGAGTCCTTAGTCACACTGCTCCTCTATTACAGTCAAATCTGAAACTGAAATCTTAATTAGTGGCAACAGAGTAAGGGTTGTCCATGAAAGTGTGTGTGTGTGTGTGTGTGTGTGTGTGTGTGTGTGTGTGTGTGTGTGTGTGTGTGTGTGTGTGTGTGTGTGTGTGTGTGTGTGTGTGTGTGTGTGTGTGTGTGTGTGTGTGTGTGTGTGTGTGTGTGTGTGCGTGTGTGTGCGTGTGTTAATGTAAAGATAACTGGGTCAAAATAATTTTTCAAATAACATCAATTATGTGAATTAAACGGTGTGCATTCAAATTTGAAATATATTTATTTCTATGGCACTTGGCTTATTTAAATCATTTAAAGTCATGTTGAGGACCCTTCAGTTAAGTCCCCTGCTTGAGAAGTACCCCTCTAACTTCAATGTTAAAACTAAAGCACATTGTAAGGACACAAAGCACTTCAAGCCTCTGTGGCAGTATATGAATTGCAGGTCTCACCTTTACTTTTTCTTGCAGCTTTCCCAGGCTTACAGTGCTTTCTATGATGCGTGTGAGGACGCCCTGTTTGTCTTTCTCCAGAGTTGAAGCCTGTTGACGGAGAGAGGGAACAGGAAGGGTTACACAGCTACAGGAAGGCAGTTAGAGGAAGAGGAAGATGGTCATCATTGAAAAGGAATTGTAAGGACAAGAGCAGGGAGAAAGAAACAGTAAAAGAGGTGATGTTATTTTGATAAAAGTGGGAAAATAGCAAAGCAAGAGCAGTAAGGCAAATCTTACAAAATTTACCTAGACTTATGGATACAAGCATTCTGTTGAGTACAAACATTTTGTGAAGCGGCAGTAAGGCTCACAGTCTGGAAAAAAGAGGACTATGAAACTTTTATAATCCTCAAGCTTAAGGCTCTGCCTCAAAAGTTGCTGGGGAAATGGGTTGATGCAGGGTTTGAATGTAGAAAAATGAATTTAGGGAATATGGTGTGTGCTTGACTAAAATGTGCTTTGTTAAAGGGATTGTTCACCCAAAAATGAACATTTACTCACTGTTTTTCCCCCCCTTAGATTCCAAACCTTAATGTTTCTTTCTTCTGTTGAACACAAAAGAAGATATTTTAAGGAAAGCTGAAAACCTGTAACCATTGACTTTCATATTAGGAAAAACAAATACTATGGAACTATGATTATATGTTTTGCATTCTTCAAAATATCTTCTTTTGTGTTCATCATAAGAAATAAACTAAAACAGGTTCAGAATAATTAAAGGGTGAGTAAATGATGACGGATTTTTTTGGGTGAACTGTCCCTTTAACAGAGAGGACCAGGAGTTGTGCATCTTAGTTGCGGGACAGTGTGAATCATTCACAAAATAGTAATTTGGGCCTGTTCAAAATGTTAACCATAAATTCAGCTATTATTTTGTCTTGTGGGGTATATGTAATTGCGTGAAATGTCTTATTCAGAACAGTACTATAAAAAATAACCGGCACCTTTTATGACCCATTTATTTTTTAATAAAGTCTATTTTGAAGATATGAGATATGTAAACTTATGAGCCAAATTGTATAAGAATGTACAGTGTCCTGGATAATAACTTCCAAATGGTACATTATTGAAAAGCACTGTAATGACGGTAAACATCTTATAAATAATTTTCTCTCATCAAGTCCATGTTAATGACTCTTGTTGTGCAACAATTCCTAAAATGTATAGACTGGTGAAGAAATTCTGTTTTAATGAGCTGCTGGTGCTGGAGAGCACAGATCAGAACTAAAATGTACCAGAGATCAAGACATATGAAGATGTAAATAGATAGCTGCTCGCACAGCATGCATGTGAGCTTCTGTAGGACTACCATGAGCATGAGCTGGTCTCTTTCATGAGTAGTTTTCTCTGCAAGCGTGACGATGTTGGCAAGGTACTGATGAGCGATGAGCTC
Organism: Danio choprae; assembly: GCA_903798125.1. Taxonomy (NCBI): domain Eukaryota; kingdom Metazoa; phylum Chordata; class Actinopteri; order Cypriniformes; family Danionidae; genus Danio; species Danio choprae. The sequence goes on from CAIGQW010053631.1 coordinate 6,662,806, forward strand.
CTTCTCTAAAGAGTCTTCAACCTGTTGCTTTAGGACACTTATACGCCTTTGAACCTTCCTAAAGTGGGTGGAGAGGTGAGAGAGGAAGAGACATGTTTAAAATGGAAAGTAAAAAACCTTAGACAAGTCAGTTTTTCTGTTTAAAATAGAAAATAAAAACCATACAGCGGAGTCTTATACCAAATTTTACAATTATTAAGACATCAAATTAAGAAGAGACATCTAAAATACTGCTCTATTTCGGGACAATGTGTGACATTAACTCTGTGACTTTTATACAAAAGTTAATTTGCGTGCTTACTTGAATACTTCGCTTAAGCAGAGAAAACATGGCTCATCAGGTTACATCAAGTACTTATGGAGATTATATTAAGTTATTAAATTAATAATTAATTAAATTAATTATATAAGGGTTAAATTAAATTATGTTGAAACAGTTATAGTAATATATCCTGTAATTCATGCTTATTTTCTTTTACACAATTCAGTACATAATATGCTCTGCTGATATAATTCTTTTAAGACTTTTACATTTTTTGCCTTTATTTGACAGGACAGTAGAATGTCAGGAAGTGAAGTGTGAAAAAGAGGGGGACAGCATCGGGTTTGAGACGCCCAGAATGCTGTTGTGCTATATGTCAGCACACTAACCACTGGGCTATTGCGATACACAAAAACAGTTTATTAAAGTATATTATGGAAAAATGCACCAATAGTGCATTTAATAGTGTGCAGTCAGTATTTTTTCAAGGAATCAATACTTTTAGATTCTGATTACCTTAAGTCATCAAAGAATAAAAAAAATAAGCTAATACAAAAATAGTAGGAAGTAAAACTTTTGTCACCTTGACAACAATACATGTTTCTTGAGCATCAAATTTGCATTTCAGAGTGATTTCTGAAGTGCCACTTCACACTGACGCCCCGAGAACATTTATCTTTAATAATTGTTTTTTATACTGTTTTATACTGTATTTTTTTTTTTTTATAAATATCGCATAAATAAAGAACTTTTATTAAAAACAATAAAATAACCTATAACTTTAAATTCTGGAACAGTGTATGTTTTAAATAACAATAGGTTACAAAGGTGGGAAAATTCATATTCACTTAAACTCTCCTCTCCTACAAGATCCTAGCATTTAAATGTATTCCTTATTCTCATCCTTATAAACCACTAAATGAGTGGCCTAAATCTTTCAGCAAGCAGCTCCCTTGTGTCAGAGTATACTGCTATTGGTTGTTTGCTTGATTTAGAGTTTCTTTCTCATCTCTTCTGTAACGCAGCAGCTGCTATTACACTTCCTGACGGTTCTTCTGTTTCTGCAGCCCTCTGGCCAAAATAATCTGTCTCTGCTTCTATGGCCTATTACTCATCCTGATCTTCTTTCTCCAAGCTAAACTTGATCTTGCAGTCAGAAACATCGCATTTCAATATTGTCACTACACAGAGTATCCTAAAATCTAATGTTTCTTGATGCAGTGTTTCCAAATGCAGAGCACTGGAATGCAGAGCTTCAAATGAAGAGTTTTGGCATCAACCTGTCCATCCTCCAATAACCAGAATAAACAGCCTGGCCCCAACTGAACACACAGAGTCCATTTCCAGACAGACTTCATCATTCATTCACACCAGGGAGAGAGTGAGACATCTGCACATTAAAACGTCTTCTCTACAGAATTGTGCAAAATCTGCCACTACCAGCTTTGGTAGCTTAAGACATTTGCACAGTGGGTATATACAGTATAACCAAATTTAATTAGTCTCTAATTAATTTTTTTAATTTGTCTTAAACTGCAATTGCTCTCTAAATTAATATAGAAACAGAAAATACAGGGAATTAAACAATTTAATAAATGAAACATAACATAACCGTGTTTAATGCAACCTCCAAACAAGGCACCAAACACAACATGAACTGTTTTGGGGAGACTGTACTGAAGTTTTCTGAAATAATTGTAATATGAGGCCTTTTTCAGCACTTGTTTACATTTAAGTGGTCATATCTTTCTTTCTCTGTCCAGGTGATTCTTTCTACCTGGTGATACTTTCTACCTGTTTTATCTGGACTCTGTGGAGGTCAATTCATGACTATCTGTGTTTCATCAGTGTTTTTCTTTTCAAATATGATTTTACTGCATTAGTAGTGTGGTTGAGATTATTATCATGCTGAAAAATAAAAGCCTTACCAATGAGGTGCTTTCTAGAAGGAATGGCATAATGAACTAAAACCTCACTGTACTTTTTAGCATTCACAATCTAATCAATTCAGAGAATATTTCCAACACCACTGGAAGAAATGCAGCCCAAACCAGGACAGAGACAGAGAGCATGTTGTTGTTTTTTTACTAAAGGCCACAAGCACTCATTATTCCATCTCTTTCCAACTCTGTGCCTTATAAAATTAGACCAACAACAAAAAAAATCAACCCTAAGCTGTATTTTCTGGTTGTATTATAATAAAAAAGTATGAGAAATAATTATGTATGGTCATTATACCATCGCTAAAACAATTAATGTAATGGTGGCCTAAACTTTCGCACAGTGCTGTACAGTATGTTCTGAATATAAGTGTTTGTATGTGCACCTGTTAGCTTGCTGTGACAGCTGTAGCTCAGTTTCCAGGTGTTTGATGTCTGTGTTAAGGTTGGTTTTGTCTAGCAGCAGAGTCTTTCTCTCCACCTCCAGTGCACTCATGCGAACCTGCAGATCTTCTACCTCAGACGTCTTCACCTTCTCATGATCCTGCAGCTGTCTGAAATCCAAACACATACTGAATAAGTGAAAGGCTAATAGACTAAAACAAAGCTTAAAGCACAGAAGTAAATTCACCTTCTAATCTGACATGGAATTTTGCAATAAACTGTTCAGTTATATATCCTTCTCTATTAACAGTTACCTGTGATTATTATTATAAATGAATCAAAGTAAATGAGTCCCATATAAACTTATTTTGAAAGAATTTGAATGTCTATATCATGAAAAATGATATAGCCTTTAAAGAAACTTACATAATCTTTCATTGTGTGGAATCCACTTGCATTTTGTAGCAACTGTCTGTATGTCTGAGTGTGCGTGAATGGGTTTTTGTCCTTGTGTGAGGTGAGCATATCTATTCTTTATGTTTTCTGTATCTTTGTTACATCACCAACCCAGACAGTGCATATAATATAAATATGAAGGCCGTTTCTTTCGCAATTCACTTCATGAGGTTAAGAAATGGGAAAAAAATTGATTTGTCTCTCTTCTCCTGATGTAAAATTTGGTAGGTAGTACACTAAGGTTCCTTCACTCGATAAAAGCCCATTCATGCCTCCACAACTCATCAATAGCAATGAATGTCTGTGCTTGATACCATTCGGTCTGTTCTTTAGTGCGTTTCTTTCTTTTTTTATCCAAAGATTCTGCCACACAGACTAATCAACTAGAAAAAAAAAACAATATGTAAAAAAAACCAGATAGGAGCAGTTTCTTTTCTTTTTCCAAAGAAACTCTATAACACCGTTCTAAATACTCCAAATTTGTATTCCATTAACATAGTCAAAGACAAGGTACAGTGCCAAATATCCAATATAAAACAACAGTTAGTCTGGTGAGTGGATTGAAAGCAATGATTAAAAGGGTTAGGGTACAAAACACCTCAAAAAATATTTATTTATGTGTCATCAGAAGACATAAAAATGTGCAACAGTGCAAAAAAGTTTTCAAAAAACACGTACTTTTTGGGACTGCTGCACTAACATGAAATTGTTTTTGACCATTTTTGGTACCTTTTAAGTTTGTCGGTGACAGTGTGGTGTTCGGCCAAGCTCAGGGAGTGTTCTAGAGCCAAGCGCACTCTCTGAAATTCTGTCTTCAGGGCACGGTGCTCTTTACGCTCCACCTCCAGCTCTTTTTCCAGAGACTGCTTCTCTGCCTCCAACAACATCACCTTTTTGGACACCTTGCACACTGCACACAAACACAGAGGTTATATATTTGTTTCTATATGAATAATAAGCATGCAGGATATGCTGGATAAAAGCCCTGAAGAAAACAGAGGCATAGACAACAGAGAATATGTGGAGTGTCTGCTCCCCAAGGTAAAGCATCATTAAGAAAGGATCTCCTCAATCTCCTAAACAGCACTAAAGTACAAATTGAGGTTTTTGCATAATCTCCTGGCTTCTAGATTCTGAGATAAAGACTTTAAGATGCTTGTCTGTCTCCTGCAGAGTGGTGGTTCTCAACCTTGAATGTCCCCTGGTGTCCAACACATTATGGATTGAATTGTCTGGTCTATAAAATTCAGATTTACATCATAACTCTGTACCCCTACTGTATGTTGTCAACAATTATCTCACTTTGCTTATTCTCACAGTGCTTAGTTTTAACAAACTCTGATAGAGTAACTGACACTTGCACCTGTTTTGCACATTTGCACCAGACACTTTCTTACAATCACTCAACCTCACACACACAAAAAAAACACTATGCATTTATGAAGTGAGCTTCAAACAGGTGAGTGGGCTTAACAAACCACCTGTAGAAACACTCTTCTCTCTCTATTAAATAAAAACCCCACTCCCCATCTCTAGCTCTTACATCTTTGAGCACAAACAGTTCCTATGTATAATTAGCAAGTCTTGTGTGAATTGCCTCTTCTTATTGAATCGCTGAATGCCTCCTCAATTTTAAGTCGCTTTGGAAAAAAACGTCTGCTAAAAAACTAAATGTAAATGTATAAGTAATGAGTACATTGTCTAAGCTAATAAAGCACTGCTAAACAAAACTGATAAAATAATACCTGTTTTCAAACACATTGGTAACACTTTAAAATAATGGCCCATTAGTTAATGTTCGTTAATGTATTTACCAAAATGAACAAGCAATGCACAATACAATTGTTATAGTATTTGTTCATCATTGTTAACATTAGTTAATGAAAATAAAGTTGCTCATTGTTAGTTCATGTTAACTCACAGTTCATTAACTGTTAACAAGCACAAATTTGGATTTAAATAATGCATTTAGTAAATGATAAACTATGATGATTAATAAATGCTGTTTATGATTGATGATACTTTTCTCATCTTAATAAATACATTAACCAACAGCATTAACTAATAGACCATGTTAAAATAATATTTTCTCATCTGCCAAGACATTTCTTATCTGCCATTGGTCGGTCAACTCCTTACGATACGATACGATACTATAGCTGCAGCAGGCACAATGATATTATACAGTGCTGTGACTTAGTTACCTAGCTGGGAACTATTTTCCCTGATAATTACACCAGAATGACAGTACAGTTCTTAGCCATCCTAGAAAAAAACACCTTTTCATTTTCTGTCAGTCTTAGTACACAATGTAATTAGTCAAGCTTTTAATTAGGAAAATTATCAAAATTCTTTTTTACATTTTTAGAGTGAAATGCTAATGGTCTAATCCGATTAAATGACTTATGCTAAGCTAAGCTAAAAGTGCTCCTGCCAGACCTGGAGATCAGCTGAATGGATTCAAAACTCAACTGTTCAACTCTAGGTGACTTATAAAATGAGCCCATTTCCAAAAAATTGAAGTGTTCCTTTAAGATGATTTTGTTGTGAAACAAGTTTAATTTGCAGCTGCAATTATTATTTTGATTTTGAGGCCACATCTGCTATCATACTACACCACTAAAACTCAGATTAGTTGTTTTGCACAACACTTAAGAAACAAGGAAAATATACATATTTTTTTATCCATTAAGAGTTATGAATAAGGTTATAAAGCGTGTTTCTGTGTAGCATACCTTCTTGTGTATGTTTGCTGTGAGCTTCTTTAGCTTTAGCATGCTGTAATTCCAATTGCTCTATCAAAACTTGATTCTCCTCCAGCACTAAGCGAGCCTGTTCCTGCAGCTGCCTCCTACACACAACATACACACACACACGCACACACACACACACACACACACACCTGTGTGAATGAGCAATGCGGCTGACAACAGCGACAAGAGATCCTTCACTGATGAAGATGACAAGCTGACAGTGAACAGCTGGAAATGATAACAGAAAGACAGAATACAGAATACTGACGTTAGAGCTTCTCTAGGACATACAAATTAATTACAGTTAATCTTACTGAGCTCTGAGTTAACACACACAAATCATTAAGCTCAATGAAAGGGTTTAAATAATGACATTGTGAAACTAAAGTTTTCTTTTTCATTTTCATGCTGATATTCTTTTTAAATGAAGAAAAGACCACTCTCTGCATTTGCACTTACAGTACAAACACACAATTTGTATTTGTATCAAGGAGAAATTTTACTGTTTGTCCAACCTGCTGATGGAGACACTGCTTCCATGGCAACATAGACCTACATTTTGCTTAAAAAAAAGACACAACTTGAAGGAGACGAAAAATAAAAACTAAAAGAAAGGAGGGTGACAAAAACGTTTGCGCAGAGTGTTCTTGGAAATTATGATGAATTAGATGACATGAACATTTGCAGTACTGAGAATTCTTGCAAATGAACAGATTTAGGGAGAAAGCTGAATGTTCAGTTGCCACTCTGATTACACTCTCCATGCATAATTACACTGTAAACTCGCTTGAGGTCTTATCATAAGGTCAATTATCAAACAAATCATAAGGTCAATTATCAAACAGTCACCCACTGCATTTGTTTTGCTTAATGAATGATATCATCACTGGCTAATGCATGGACAGATTATTATACTTCATGAACAAGTGGAAACCTAAGGCTGTAAGTGGAAACCTTTCATTAGCTGTAAGCCATAATCATCAAAATTGAAAGAAATAAACCCTTATATTAATCTGATTGAATCTATATATGAGTTTCACTTTTTTAATTGAATTACTGAAAGAAATCAACTTTTTGGTGATATTCTAATTTATTGAGATTAATAATAATAATTCATCATTTACTAATGCATTATTAAAATCCAAAGTTGTGTTTGTTAAAATTACTTAATGCACTGTGAATTAATAAAAACTAACAACGAACAACTGTATTTTCATTAACCAACATTAACAAAGATGAATCAATACTGTAATAAATATATTGTTTATTATTTATTCATGTCAAATACATTAGATAACATTAACTAATGGAACCATATCGTGAAGTGTTACCAAAAAAAAAAAGAATTAGCTGGACTATCCTACTCAAAACAAATGAATAAAAGTAATTTATTAGGCAGTCAAACTACACTGGTTACACTTGTACATTTGTGATTCACTAAAAATTACACTGGTGGAGGAATGCATCTTTAAGAACTAATGATGTTATAATAATATTATTTAGATATTGCTTGGTTTTTAACCCTACACATTCGATTCATTCACTCTTATTTTCATTACTTCAGACCCATGACCGCCAGCCATTCATAAACAGGACCATGAGACGCTATCAATTGTGTGATAAGAGCATGGCTAGTGGAGTGAGGCATGCCTCAAGGACAAGATGCCCTGTGTTTGTTATCACCCTTGGGACTATCACAATCCCCTTCGACAAATTCACTTTCAGCTTGTTCCCTAAATTCTTTGAAATAAAATTCACAAAAGGAACATCGGCACAAGTTCACAGTGATTTTATTCCCAAGAGCACTAAACAAACACATGCACTCATTTTTACATTACCCAGAAACAAACTTACAATTCTTTGTTGCTGACAGTGCTTCTTTTGTTGACCTGAGCATGAAGTTTCTCATTCTCCTTAATGACCTCTTCTGCACGTGCTCTTAGGCTCTGTAGTTCTTCCTATCAAGAGAAAAAAAAAAGTTAATCTGCTATGGAAAAAGAGGATCTCCACAAACTGCTATAATGTTTTAGGTAAGGTTATTGGTATGCATAAACATCCTCTGACTGAGATTAATGCATTTACAGATGCACCACAGTTCATCTGAAACTTCAGCAGATCTGCACAAACCAAAAACCATCTCTAATGCTTAGCAAACTCTCAATATAATACATTTACACAAGAATCCAGGATAAGAGCGATTGAGGGTTTTTTTATGAACTGTGTAAGTCTTTGATATAACTTTAATATATTATTACTCAAAGCAATTGTTTACCCAAAACTGATAAAGGTTTGAAACCACTTGAGGTGAGTAAATGTGAGTAATTTTTGGGTGAACTATCCCTTAAATATCAGAAATAAATTTAATTATTCAACCATTGCCTACAGAATGAAGTGGTAAAAATCACTGTCGATCCCTTTAAAACATAAAATGTGACTGAGTAGAATCTTTAAATTCATGGCAGGTAGGTATAGGGGGACTGCTGGCTGCACTGCAAGTGCGTTAGGAAGAGAGAGACTGAAATTAAGTGAAAATGAGAAGTGTGTGTGTGTGTGTGTGTGTGTGTGTGTGTGTGTGTGTGT
>CAIGQW010053631.1:6671280-6682133 GCA_903798125.1 Danio choprae
GTGTGTGTCTGTGTCTGTGTGTGTGTGTGTGTGTGTGTCTGTGTGTGTGTGTGTGTGTGTGTGTGTGTGTGTGTGAGAGAGAGAGAGAGAGAGAGAGAGAGAGAGAGAGAGAGAGAGAGAGAGAGAGAGAGAGAGAGAGAGAGAGAGAGAGCAAAAGAGAAAGATAGCCATAGTCAGAAAGCTTACATAGATCATGTGATTAGTGCAGCTGTTTTCCCGGCATCATTCTCATATTCTCATTTTATGTCTAGACTATAAAGCTACAAGTACTACTACTAAAGCTATTGGTACTGTCATCTGTGATTCTTAATATAATATGGCAACTGAATGTATAAAGACATTCATTAGATAAGCATTAAACATAAGTTCAAAGCAATAAAACAAAACAATTTGTGCTTGTAATACCATAATATTTTAAAAATGTGAACTGACTTTTCCTTTTTCACACAGACACACACACAAACTCACCTCACAGGACTTGAGGAGTTTGTCTTTGGCATTCAGATGGTCCTCATAGGCCAGGAGCAGGGGTGATAAATATTTCATATCCAGCTAAAGGCAATAAAAAGCTCAGCCATAGCATTAAACAAACCTATTACACATGTGTGAAAGATGAGAAGTCACATTTTGGTGTCCGCTTCAAATTACAATTACAAAAGTTATTCTATATAAAAAAATAATGATTTTAAAACTAAAACGTCAATATATGGTAATAATAATGTTTATTTATCATTCAGTGTAACAATTATTATGTAAAAATAAAATAAACAAATCCTGACCTGTACATATTAAATAGAATTAAATAAATAAAGAGAATAAGGGATTTTATTAGATTTGAAATGATTGAAAACATCTTGCTGATAAATGAGTAAATCTAGCAGTTTCAAGGTTAGTGTCAAAGTATAAAGATTTCAAATTACCTAGTATTTAATTAGTACATTGACGCTGCGCTGCAGTGCTCAGAGTATTTTAAAACATCACTAAATAATTCTTAATTTGTCTGACAGATTTTGTGTATAAAAAAACTGATACAACTGAATGATCATTTTAGTGGATGTCTGTGGACCAAAGAAAACATATAATCTGGTCTTGATAATCTGGCACTGATTTCTCTTGACACCTTTCTGCAACATTTATTTTGTCATTCATGATAATCAGCAGCTTTTTGGTAAAAAAAAGTTTTACAAAAAAAGTGTTCTAACTTAAATAAATGAACCTTTTACCTTATAACAATCTTCATCATGCAAGCAACAACTCAGAAACATTAAGAAAATACAGTATGGAAATCAACAGAATAAACATACGCTGAAATCTATAGCATACAATACATACCAGCCAAGGAGGTGCAGGTCCTTTCACTGGTAGGCCCTTAAGCTGAGCATTCTGGAAAATCCAAGAAAAGAAAAGCATTTGAGCCTATGCATTATCTCACTTCCTTTATTCCTATGGATATTGTGATGTGACAAAAGGATCACAATTACTGTAATTAGACTGCAACATAATTATAAAGAGCTGTGCCAGTTCTTTGACAGATAACCGAACAGTAGAATAAAAAGGATGAGAGAGGCTTAGAGGCCATTCGTGGAGATGTGTTTTTGCATTTAAAAAAGTAAGCTGTGGTGCAGTGAAATGAAAACAAAAGATATAGAGGCTACAGAGACATAGTTTGAACAAGTTGAACTTTTTGACGTTGGAACATAATGGAAAAACAGCTCAGTGAAAAACACAAAAAAAAAATTCTTAGTGAATAACTCAGAATAACTTTATTGAAAGTTGAACAGAATGTACTATAATGAATACAGGGGTATGCAGTCATTCAGATTAGCAGCAAAATTGGATTGAAAGTCTGTGACAAGATTAGATAGAGTGTGACAGTGTGTTTTAGAGGGTGTGTGGATATATCCTTTAAAGCAATGAAAGATGAGCCGCTTTTGGACATTGATGCAAGAGGGCAATTCAGAGCTCACAAGTGACATGAGCCAATGACCCCCTCAGGAAAGACAAACATGCACACACACACACACACACACAGCTCAGAACTAATGTAGCTCAGAGGTTGCTTTAGGACAGGCTGCTACTGTGAGTTGAAGAGACTCTGCAACCCTCTTTTTCCAAAATACCTTTGTTTTTAATAGAAGACCATGGCTGATGAATCCTGACATTCATTATTGTTACAGATGAAGTGTGAAATATTTTGAAACATTAAAAAGGAAAGTGACTGTCAAGCTTGCCTTCCCATCTCTGCATTTCTGTCTTTTGAACTGCTCTGGTTCAACCGCTGTTATTAATGACATCACGCAGGTGGAAAAGCAATAACTTTGGCTGATTAATCAGTCTGAGATTATAGCTGCAAAATAGCAAACAGAATTTAAGAACTACTTTGCTGGTTTTGCTTGATTTGATTTGAATATATTTACCTGGTTAACAAAACCGAACAGGAAACAAACGTGTCCAATACAATTTCTAAAAAACCCATCAATGATAAAACACAATAAAGCCAAAGGTTTATTTTCATCATGGTCCTCTGGTCCCGTGGTGGCAAATACAGAAGAGATGATGCAGTATCTACTATTAAATACTAATTCTAAAATGACATAACCATCACATTCTATACATTTAAATATACAATATTCTATCGAAGGGCGACACGGTGGCTCAGTGGGTAGTACTGTCGCCTCACAGCAAGAAAGTCGCTGGTTCGAGCCTCAGCTAGGTCAGTTGCCATTTCTGTGTGGAGTTTGCATGTTCTCCCCGTGTTCGCGTGGGTTTCCTCCGGGTTCTCCAGTTTCCCCCACAAGTCCAAAGACATGCGGTACAGGTGAATTGGGTAAGCTAAATTCGCCGTAGTGTATGAGTGTGAATGAGTGTGTATGGATGTTTCCCAGTGGTGGGTTGCAGCTGGAAGGGCATCTGCTGCGTATAACGTGCTGGATAAGTTGGCGGATAAGACCCCGTATTAATAAAGGGACTAAGCCAAAAAGAAAATAAATGAATAAATAAATAATTATATATTTAGTTTTTTCTTAAAATATAATAAATTATCAACAACAAGCTTACACTTTTACAACAATCTTCAAGTAAAGGGAAGTTTACTAAAGGGAAGCATTATTCAAACTAATTTATTTAGAACCATCTGCAATTGGTTCTCCTGAAGTACATACAGAGCACATTCATACTAATCAAAATAGAACTTGACAAACTTCATTCATTCATTCTTTCATTTTCATTTCGGCTTAGTCCCTTTATTAATCTGGGGTCGCCACAACGGAATGAACCGCCAACTTATCCAGCATATGTTTTACACAGCAGATGCCTTTCCAGCTGCAACCCATCGCTGGGAAACATCCATACACACTCATTCACACACATACACTATGGACAATTTAGCTTACCCAATTCACCTGTACCGCATGTCTTTGGAATTGTGGGGGAAACCAGAGCACCCAGAGGAAAACCACGCCAACATGAGGAGAACATGCAAACTCCACACAGAAATGCCAACTGACCCAGCCGGGGCTTGAATCAGCGACCTTCTTACTGTGAGGCGATTGTGCTACCCACTGCGCCACCGTGCGGCCCCAACTTGACAAACTTGAAATTTGTAAAATAAAATATGCATACAATAGATAACATAAGGACTCCATAGCCTATGGAATCCAAGTACGTAATCTTTAACATTGGCTAATGTTAATGTTGTGGCTTTGTCGATATGCAAGTAAGGGAACCTGGGGCTATTATATAATTGGCTGAGGTGCCTCATGTGATCCAAGTTAACCATTACACTTTTTCCAATGGTACATAATATAGACTCTCTCATTTTCCAATAGTAAGACAATTTTAATTGGACACTTTTTCCCCATGGAGATTTTACAATAGATTTTACTGCTCGTTAGCTCAAAAGCATGATCTGTTTATATCGCAGTAGCAAAAGATATAACCACTCAACTTTGTGATGTTTTCTACTGCTGTTTTCAAATATTTGTTAGTTCCCACGTTTTTGTCTCTGTATATATTTATATTTGGATCTATCTTTTAGAAGTATGGTATTAGTTATTGTTGTTATGCAGATGAAACAGAAATATGTCTTCCATTGAAACAATGGATTAGACCCAGTGTTCACCTGCCTCTTGTATGTTAAAGCATGTATGTTTTCAATCCTAAATGAGAGAAAAATTGCAGTGTTTAGTGAATGTTCTGGCACTTTATGTCAGGTCATACGTTAAAATCTGTGCGTAACTAGTAATCAGAGAAAGAGCTTAATCGCAATATAATGTTTACATGTTAGAAACAAAGCTCTTCAATTCTGTTGACATGAAATTTCCACCATTCATATTATTAACTAAGAATTATGATTGCAATTTTTTTTCTTTATTACATGATGAAATAATGGAAAGAGTAGGTGTGCTTCTGCCCGCTGTTTTCATTTATTTATGTCTAATAAAAAACACTTTGTATGGTTGTATTCTGTGGCTTTATGGCACCATATGTGATGGCAAGACCACTTCAGCTGGGTTTGTGCATTGTCATTACTTTCTGTGTGCCATTTGTGGATGAGGGACCAATGGTAGCAGCAAGTTGTGTGATTAGAATTGTGTGATACGTGTGTGATCTACAACTGTAATGGGTGGATTAGTGGGCTAGGTTCTAATTGCTGACACATACTATTATAAAAGTGTATGCACCATGCATATACTGTATTTAATTTGTGGAAAAAGATATCAACAAGGAAAGGCTGTTAGCCTATATTAAACCTCATTAAAATACTAATTAATTTTAGGGCATTACATTCACTAAAAAAAGATTCTTTAGAAAGTATTCAAAAAGCTCCTCATTCTAAATCAGTTTTATTTGTAATGTGCTGTATGACCCTGTGTGCAATGTACTTTTTAACACTAATTACAGTAAAAAGTAGCACTGCAGAGAGACCCCAGATTTAATGACTCAATCACATTGCAGCAGTGTTGCCAGCCACTGCCCTAATCACTTCGTCAGCCTTCCCGCACATGCTTCCTGCGTCCCGCTGCCTCAACAGAGTGTTCAGACACATTCAGTGTTACACTGATCCACTTAAGACTAGAAAGGAAGCAATCAGCAGAACTGTAAAAAGCAGAGGTTGGTGGACAGAGTGAGAGGAAGACAGAGAGAGCCCAGTTTCACAAGTGCAGCCTGCTGTTTCTTCTTTAACTAAAGCCCATGTGACAACTGACCAAATTTCCTTAAATTTCAACCTTGCTGAGATGGAAGGAGGGGCAGTGGGAGAGAAAGAGCAGAAAAGAGAGCGAGATCCAGGCTACTGACCTGAAACTAAAGTGACAGAGTATATTTAGCCTGCCAATTGTCTCCTCTTTCCCCATCTGCTCCATTCTACCCAACCACACACCAGTGCTCAAAGTAAAGTCAGTCTTTTAACAACCAAAGTTCAACAGTCAAGGATAGTCAAATGATCAGTCCCTCTAAATGAACAGATCTGATAGGATCAGTTTTCAAATTAAAACCATTAATCTAAACCTCAACTGGAATATTTAAAACACAGTCGGAACTAGAATATTTAAGAGAGAGCTTCAATTCTGTGATCAGCGGGATCTCTAATTCATTGTGGTTTGGGACTTTTAGCCCTAGGCTCATCTTTAAATGAAGAGCATGTCTGGAATCTGAATACTGTACAGATGAACGAAAAGCAGATTAATATATTATACTAGCAATCAAGAGAGTCATTCTCTCTGTGAACCCGCGAGTAAGACAGGCTCAAAGTTCAGACGGTCCTCATCAATACAGAATAAGCTCACTCCAACACTTCCTCCTTAATAAAATGACACCAGAAGGACAAATCTGAGATCTTTGATCCTTCAAAAATGGACGCCGAAGAGGTCACAGTGCCCTCGGGCTGTCAAACTCTTCTGAGGCTTGTTAAAGAAGCTCAGTTATGCAATTCCTTGGAGTGCTTTCCACTTATTATTCACTGCATCAAGGCTCATAAAAAACTTATGGCAACTCAGCTGTTTAGTTAGAGGGCTCTTTTCGACATCATAGCCCATACATACAAATCCCAACACAGTTAAACAACATTCTACGGTCAGCAGAGTTTAGAAGGTAACCAATAAAAGGAATATGTTTAGATGAAGGTTAGTCATGAATATTTTCCCAGCTGCCTGTGATCTCAGAGGCCCTAGAAGGACTAATGCATTCAGAAGGCTAGACAAGCTGCACACCAGAGTACAGCAGATCTCTGATTCCACGCGCACACACAGATCTCATCTCAACCTCTCACTGGTTAATGCTCCTTTGAAATTATAATACCCCACAAACTATCATCTCTGCATTAAACAGGAAGTGGGAGATGAAAGGAAGAGCTGCATATCATTACTCTGGCGTCAGCTAATCACACCCCGCATGACTAGAAAAAGACAGTGTCAGATAAACTACTGAAATTTTCTGAGCCAATTTCTTTTTTTCCATGAATTATAAGGACAAATGAACTGTAGTTTTCAGCATTGCTGATCCCTCACATCAAAACAAAAGATCAGGCAAGCGAGACTGCAGATATAATGTTCCAAACATGAACTCAAACATTCATCATTCCAGAAATTTTTAATTAAGGGATGTGACATTTCTACACAATATATAAAAACAGCATGCATAACTTTGCAAGTACTTAAAAGTGCATTAGTAACTTTCTCCTATTGATACAGAATAACTAGAAAATGCCAAGTCTGCAAGAAGATTGAAAGAAGATTGATAGTTGAGGGGAATGTTCATTATATCTATCTGAATTTTTTTTTATTCACAAACAAACTCTGAATGATGAATATAAGCAAGCTCAAGCATACCTGCTTCACATGTGAAAACAAACCTTACTGGACCTTGTGGAAGCTCAAACATGCTGTGCGACATTTAAGAATAAACCTCATTGGTTCTCACGCATCAAGAAAGCATGCCTGAGCTTCCGTGAACAATTTTGCATGCTGTAAACATTGTCAGTTGATCAATGTTTAAATGTGAACAAAAAATATAATTTCTCTGCCAAAGACATTTATTACAAAATTTATAATTTGGGGTGAACAAAGCAAATCTCATTCAAACCTCTCTCTGAAAGTGGTGTAAAGTGAATTATTTTACCTCATCTTTGGTGAGAGTTCGGAATCGGGCCTGGTATCTGCTAAGCTCCACATTAAGACGGTGAACCGTCAACTTCAAGCCATCATTCTCATCCACCAGCTCCTGTGCCTGCTGCCTCAGACTCAATAACTCAGAGCCTTCACCTACACACACAATGGCAAATAGTTAAACCAGAACCGATTCAAGCAAAGCCATAGGCAAATCAGCAAAAGAACTCCCACCCAGACATGTACACATATTACTGTATATGTGCTTCTCTAACTATGGGCACTTTGAGTAGTCTAAAAAGAACATGCTTCATAGAGAAATTCTGTCAATTTCTACATGAACAGCTATGAACAAGTGTCATTTTCACCACATCTCAAGCACCATTCATACTGTTGTCTCCTTGGTAACCAGGAAGATTATTTTTTGAAAAAATGTTACTGGGGTATAAACTGTTGGATGTCATGGGAATGACGCCACAGCTGAAGGACAGGTAGTTGAACACTGGTGGAAATATATATATGTATTTTACAATACACACTGAAATAGTTTGTCTTTATTAAATGGTTTAGTTAATCCAAAAATGGAAATTAGCCTGTGATTTACTCACCCTCAAGGAACTCTAGGCATATTTGAGTTTCTTCTATTAGTAGAAATCAAAGTTATTATTAAAAAGCTGCTGGTTCGTTCAAGCTCTACAATGGCAACTGACAGGAGATTCACTTCAACAGTCCTAAGTAAGTCAATTGAAAGTGCATTTATTTATCAGATACAATAAAGAACCCTGTTCATTTCACTGGCATATGTGGTAAATCTCATAAAAGTGAGAGATTCCACTACAGTGGAAGCTACACAAACTCTTCATAAAGTTGTAAATATTGATATCTTTCACTAGATAAGAATGTTATTCATCATCCAGGACTGTGTGGGGTTCTTTATATTATAGATGGATGAATTTTATTGGTGGCAGCACGGTGGCACAGTGAGTAGCACTATCGCCTCACAGCAAGAAGGTCGCTGGTTCGAGCCCCGGGTGGGTCAGTTGGCGTTTCTGTGTGGAGTTTGCATGTTCTCCCCATGTTTGCGTGGTCCAAAGACATGCAGTATAAGTGAATTGGGTAAGCTAAATTGTCCGTAGTGTATGAGTGTGAATGGGTGTGTGTGGATGTTTCCCAGTGATGGGTTGCAACTAAAAGGGCATCCTCTGCATAAAACTTATGCTGGATAAGTTGGCGGTTCATTCCGCTGTGGCGACCCCAGATTAATAAAGGGACTAAGCGGAAAAGAAAATGAATGAATGAATTTTTTGAACTTATATTGAACTTTTTAAGGCTGCTTTCACACCTGCCTCATTTATAGTTTGGTTGACTTACACTAGAGTTAGTTTTCCCTTGTGATGCGTCTGATTGTGCAAAAGTGGACCAGAAAAGTGAAACCTGCTTTAAGAAGTGTTCTTGGTATGCTTTCAAATGAACACTGGAGCAGTTAATTTGTGGTGAGAACATGATCTGAACTCAAATAGACCCAACTGTAAAACTGGTCCTGACCAGAGCATTTATTTTGGTGTGAAAAAAAAAAAAGTGCTACAATGTATTGTTTTGTAACCGTTGGTCTGAAACAAATGAACTGAACCACAGATGTGAAAGCACCCTAAAAGAAATACCAAATTTTCAAAAATAACTGGATTCGACATAAAAAAGTCAAATATACCTTTGGTGCACCTTGAGGGTGAGTAAATTATTTGCTAATTTTCATTTTAGGGTGAACTAACCCCTTACATTTTTTTAGATTACAAGTTTCAGAAGTGTATCATATAACAAAAAAATGTTGGTTAACTAATAATAAAAACGTGAAATTTATTAGAAATATAAATGGGCTGCATTCACATAGCAGCAAGAAGGTCTTCAGAATGCCATATTAAATACTAACTGGTGGGCTTTCATATTTTAACATAACAAGTCTGGATCTGGGACAAGGGTAAAATAAAATCTTAGTATAGAAGGCATTAAAAAAATCTTGAAATGAATAATGAAGTCATGCTAAACAGAGGTGACCTTCATATAAAAATAAATGCCTGTAGTTTGAGAGACAAATACAACCATATACAACACAGAGCTGCCACTTTATTAGGGACATCTGTACACTATTGCAAAAAACTATTCAATCATACCATCCAGACATTTCCATGTTCAATCAACAGGGAGAACAGTTCAACAGTGAGAAAATGTGGTTTATAGCATGTAATCTTGACCATGGAATAATTGCTGTCATGGAGTGGACTGAATGTCTCAGAAACATCGTCTATCATGACGTTTATGAAACTGCTTTGATAATACAGTTATGTATTTATTTATGTATTGTGTAATACCAAAAATGAAAAAGTAGTACTTAATAAAGGGGGGCACTGCTTACAAAGGTCTTGAAAACAAGCAGTCTTATTTTAAAAATGAGATAGAATCTACATTTGTAATGTAGATATTTTTGCTTGCCACAGTGGGTTGCCTAAAGTAATAATTGACCCAAAAATTAAAATTCAGTCATAATTCTTTCCTCCTCATGCTATACCAAAACCTCTCAAATATATTTTTCTGACTTCATAATAAACAAGGACTGGAGCTTTCAAACTCTAAACAAAAAAATACACAAAAGCATCACAATTACATAAATCATATGTGGAAGTAAGCTATTTTCTGTGAATTTCTGTGACTTACGATTCATTAGCAGCTGTAGGAAAATAACGAGGTACATACAGTACAGTAAATAAAGAAAATAGTCTGTAATACAAACATTGTGCTCAAAATTAAGACAGCATTTGAAAATATACTACAGTAAAAAATAAAAGCTGTTTTGTACTGCCAGAAATAAATTAGCATATTAGACTGAAAGCTAGAGATGTTAAATTCAATTAAGAAAAACTGTGTGGATATTAAAAATATATTCAAACTCAAATCCACAAAAAAGGTCACATGGGTTTAGAGAAGCAAGAGGGCAAGTAATGATGACAGAATTGTAATATGTGGGTAACACAGGATAGGCCCTGTGAACTCAGTGGGATGTGTAGCACCTGTGGAGTTTCCTCTCTCTCTGTGAGTGTGGCAGAGCTCCTGCTGGAGATGCTTCATGTGCTGACTCTGCTGTAAACACCTCTTCTCCAGCGTCTCTCTTTCCCGGCTCAGAATTTGATTCTGCTCCTTTAGATCCTTTACAAGTGCATGCTGTACCTCTAGTGTACTGCGCAACACTTCACTGTCCTCTGCACCACACAGCACACAGGGCGGGCAAAACACGACACAGACATCACAGCAAGAAATCCCAAATCATTACACAAGAATTTGAAAAAAGACACAAAGGAAAAGGTAAAAACAAAACAGAAAACAAGACATAGCAACACAGTTCTCACAGCAGCAGCACAGCAAAACAAATCCGTCAACGAGTGCAAAATAAAAATGCAAAGGCAAGACAGAAGGGAGCACTGGCAAGGTGGACTCAAAGAAATTAAAATGTGACAGAAGAAAATGGAGATGATGACTAATTCACAAATTTTCTTTCCAAGATTAACTATATTAATTCCACATTATGTGAAAACATTACAAAATGTTTAGGACCATCTGTTTAGTCCTAACAGGCATTACTGAATTTGACACTATTTAGTCTATTAAGATTAGTCAATACATTTATTCTGTTAGTCTAGTGATGTCAGATTTTTTACATTAGTACAAATTAATATGCATACTCTGTGTGATTATATATAT
>CAIGQW010053631.1:6682233-6720506 GCA_903798125.1 Danio choprae
TATATATATATATATATATATATATATATATATATATTATTTTGGAGGGGGAATATTTGCATAAAAACTGATTAGAGACACAAGCTCAATGTGATTAAATGACATACATATCTAAGGAGATCTAGTTCATTAGTTGCTTTCATTGTTTTTGGTCCTCTAGCCTTAACCAAGAATAGTCCTGACAACTGAGTCAAATTTGATATGATGAGTCGGGTTTCAAGCCATAAAATAGCAAATAATAAATTTAACTATTTACTGAACATTAATTATGGATGCAATAAGACCCAACAGGTCATGTGCTACAGTGACTTTATGGTGATTAGGAATGTTTTAGCAGCAAAAATATGAATTAAAAAGACAGAAGAGCTGGGAAAGTCAGATAGTACTATAAAAGAGTAGAGTTGAAGCCCCCTCACCTGGACTTCTGTCTCTCTCATTAACTCTCACTGGGCTCTCTTTGCTCGTCCGTGAGCTTTTCCTCTTTGAAGTTTTCAGTGATCTGGGAGAGCTCCTGCCCTCCAGCTCTGACAAGAACAACATAAAAAAATTTAGAAACAAGAAGAGTAAAGTACTAAATGAGTGTTAAATTGATTGGGTGAATAAATGAGTGATTGTAAAATATTATTTAAAAACATTGATATTTAAATGAGCGGGTAAATGATGGTAAATACATGCAACACACTTTCCATTTAAAATAATAAACATATAACAAAAATTATAGTCGTGTGAAAACAGCAGTTGAGAAAGCATCTTATAATATTAATGTGAATATATTTGCACAAGCGCTTAATATTGGCACTCCAGTCAATTAATGCCTCATTTATTCTTTTAGCCCTTTATGTATTGCTTTACAGTAAGACCTTTTACAGTGTCAGTATTGTTTTAAATTAAAATTAAAACTATAAAGCAGCTCTGCAGTGTTTATGTCTATGTTTACATATTTTGATGGACTAAACAAAGGAAATTTCCATGTCAAAGAAGACAAAGTCTCATAGCCACACTATATATAATGTAACTGCTACAGACAAATAGTACTTTGAAGGCGTTTACCAGCTGAAGCTAAATTTTTCCAGGAATTTGGCTTTTGCAAGATGTTTCAAACTCACAAAACAAACTTTGCTTTGGCCTAATTTTACTCTAAATGATAGAAAACCAGTTTGTTCCTCAATTTTGCCTAAAGCATATTTTTTCATTACGCATTGATGAAGAAGAGCAATTATTTGACACAAATCTTTTGTAACCTAGTAAATGTCTTGACTGTCATTTTTTATTTATTTATTTAAGGCATCCTTAAATCACAAATTTTTAAAGTTAGCATAGAATATATCTATTTTTGTCTCTAGCAATGCTTGCGTATAAACACAAATATACACTGAACAGAAGTCTAATCAATTTTTCTTTAATGAGTTCAAAGAAATCTAAAATCAAAGCCTATTTTCTGAACGCAATACTCTCCTTCTTCTCTTATTATATTCACAAACCTTCCAGTGCAGTTTAGGGGTGTGTGATATTTGTTGTCTACGCAAACAAACACACGTCCTTAAGAGTCCAAAAGCATTGACTGGATAAATGAAGCCAATTAGCATGCAGTCAAACTGACCCTATAATTCATGTTATGAAAGCCTAAGAAAATCTCTGTTTTTTTTTTCTTTTGTTATAAGACAAGTTATAGTTAAGTAATAACAGGCAAGCAGGAGTGCCATTTTTCCAAACAGCATGTGATCACAATGGAAAATGTAATTGATTTTAGACAACAACTCAGTCAACATGATGTTAATATTGAGTGTTACATTTCAGCCACAATCCTGTGTGTTTTATCTGTTTCACAAACATATATTAATAACCAAAATTAAGCAGAGCATTTGGCAGTGAGGTGTTTCCTTCATAAAAGAATCTACAAATCATTTGAGTCAATTATTCAATAAACAAACAAACTGTTTACAGTTCCCAGCTTAAAAACCCACTCAGCACAATATTGTTTACTACCTGTTAAAGAACTTCAAGAGCTTTATTGAGATATCCATTTTTGTTATTGTCACACACCCCAACCCAATTTACTTCAACATCTCCTTAGACCATTAATTTTTCACATCTTTGTGTCAGCCAAAAGCACATGGCTGGCAACTAAGCTCATATTGCATCAGTTGCTTCTCCCTAGAGCTTACTCTCATATCCGTCACTGAGCTGATCACTTTTGAATCTCACACCCACGGTCTCACACCTTCCTCTCACCCATTCACAGACAGCTTCAGTAAATCCTCTATTGCTTCTCACCTGCTTCAATCACTTCCTCGGGGTACAGAGAACTTCTTTCTGTTGACGCCACTCTAAGAGCTGTGACATCCCTCAAAACACTAGCCACATAATCCAAATGTGGTGCAGTAAGGGACCTAGTATGTTTTCACGTTTCCATCAATTCAATATCAAATGGATGACACTAAAATGTAGCAGTAAGCGGGGTCTAAAACATTTGAAGCATGTTTATGTATTTTTGACCATGACCAGAAAAGCAAAATGCAAACAAGTGTTCATGTGAGTTCATGTCAAAACCAGATGAAAAAAAGTAATCCGTCTTTGATTAGGGTTGTCAAAATAAAGACTTTGCTGACAATCAGTAGTGTAATTTTAAAAACATCCATTTCCTGCTAACATTGTTCATCACTGTTGAGCATGTTCTTAAAACACAACCGATTAGTTGTGTTTATGCTCTCAACAGATATGACTGTGATTGGCTCCAATGATCATCACTCAATGCTCGCTGAGTAGATACACAGCTACACAAATACTGTTTGAAAACCATGTCTATAAGAATATACAGTATATGAGCAATCCGCTGATCGATCAGCTAATGGATGCAGCTTTTAAATGCCCTCATGTCCATATATCAGTGTACAATCACAGTTAAATGCATCAAGCAATGATCATTTTAGCCAATCAAAGTCATATCTGTTGAGCACATGAACAAATTGCCCAATTAAACAATCTACTTAACCGCTCTCCAAATGCATGTGCAAAATGCTGGTATCGTCACATTGTACTATCATTCCAGAATGAATACATGATGCAGATCCATCCCGCATAGGGCTGTGCAATATGACAGTATATTTTGTATAGACAAAATAAAAAGCCAATAATTTAATATTTTGCTCTATGATTTACTTTGTGGTGTCCCAAAATACACTGTTTTTGTAATACTTTTTCAATATTTATTATGAGCGCAAAATTACTCATGAATAAAATTAAACATGAATAACAGCATATGAAAAAATAGCAAAAAGCACAATGTTTACATTTTGCATTTTTCATTCATTCATTTTCTTTTCGGCTTAGTCCCTTTATTAATCTGGGGTCGCCACAGCGGAATGAACCACCAACTTATCCAGCATATGTTTTACACAGCGGATGCCCTTCCAGCCGCATCCCATCACTAGGAAACATCCATACACACTCATTCACACACATACACTACGGACAATTTAGCTTACCCAATTCACCTATACCGCATGTCTTTGGACTTGTGGGGGAAACCGGAGCACCCGGAGGAAACCCACGCGAACACGGGGAGAACATGCAAACTCCACACAGAAATGCCAACGGACCCAGCCGAGGCTCGAACCAGTGACCTTCTTGCTGTGAGGCAATTGTGCTACCCACTGCGGCACAGCGTTGCCCATTTGCATTTTATTTAGTTATATTTTTTATGTTGGACATTTAATCATTAGTTTTTGAAAAGTATATATATACACATCAGATATATATCAGAATCAGGATAGGAGGTGACTTATTTTCGTCATATTGTCCCAGTTCTAATCCCACACAAATCATTCTCCGTCCATCTGTTATCCATTGTTCAGTGTTCTATCCCTTCACACTGCTGAGGACTTCATTCATAAAAGAAGTTCTGATAATCAGTCTGTAGACTAATCTAAATGAATTATTCAGTCATGGCAGTGCTTTCCAACTTTCCAACAATTTGCATGATGTGGTTCACAAACCAAAAATTTTAACTAAACTGATTCATTCACAAATAGGACTGATCCAGCTCACTCCACTTGAAACTGCATTTAAAAAAAAAAGTGTTCTACACCCTTTTTCAGTTCCATACAAAAAAGTTTGCAATGGCACGAGTGGGCTTATAAATTATGACTGAATATTTTATTTCTTTACTAACCACAGACTCTTTTCTGTACAATATTAAAATCCACAAATCAGATCTGTCTGAAGGTGGGAATTATAAGGTAGACTCCAGTACATGCTAAATTACATCATGTCAAACATCCTTAGTGAAGACATTTTGCTCGACTCTCACAAGGCTTAAAAATTGGATATGGAGCTGAAAGCCCCTTACTGTGACTCCAAGTGGAGCTGTATCATCCTTGCTCTTTCTGATCTAGTTTTAATTCCCCTTGATCTGTCTCTGCCTTCGGTCTCTTATTATAAACACAGACAAGATTTTGTCTGCTTTTCTGACATCTCAGCTGCCAAGGTCATCCTCATCTCATCATCCAGCAAAGTTCTTCCTTCACTGGAAGTCTCTGTTGCTATTAAATGTGACACAGCCTTTGTCTATTGGTGCATAAAAACCTTGGCAGTTGTCCATTGATCACTTTGCAGCAACTGGCCAGACCTGCTGTTTCATGCTCTATTTCAGAGAGTAAACCCATTCTTCCTGCAATCCTCTTCCACTAGGCTAGACTAATGCTGGTTTGCTTTAATCTGCCACTAGAACTCTTGATCGCAAGACAATGCTGCTAATTCCATTATATTAATAGAATCCAAAGTTAAAATATAGGGCCAATAAGTGTATGCTGGGCACCTCTTTTAAGAAAGCCATTTCATGTGATACAATTGTAATTATTTTTTCAGTTAAAACATCATACTGTGGCTTAAAACAAAAATAATCCAAACATATTTTGGCATATCATTAGGGCATTATAAATTTTATGATGGAGAGAAACTGGAATTCATAATTTAAAAAATAATATTCAGGTAATTCACAATTAATGGGTTTCAAAGCTAACAATCCTGTGGCCAACACAGCGTACTGTACTTACTTATTAAAATCTTTTTTTTTTTTCAGAAGCTTCAATGAGGCTTTTAAAAATGTATTACCCAATGAACCACCTCAATTGTCTCCAGTCTGTTGAAAGCTGTCTATAGTTTTGACATCAATTAGATGTTTGCAATGTTCTTAATTTGCTATCTGCCAAATAAAACTGTAAATGTTTTTCAAAGCCTTGAGGATTCCTAAAAAAGGCACTGTCAGCCCAGGTGACAGTGTGCAACATTGGCTGCAGAATTTGGCTGATGTGATAGAGGGAAAGTACCTGGAGATGCCATGCTCCTTCGAGAGACTGATCTTGGTTGTGGTAATGATGATGGCTGCTATGGAGACAAGGGAAGTTAACTGATTAAAAGGTTCTTGCTGCAGAATATCAAAGACCACTGACAGAAACAGACTGAATTACTAAGTATATCTAACAGTGACAACTGCACAGGCAGTTCATCTCCGCTAATGAGCAATTACGAGATGAGATCCTCTGGTAAAGGTCTCCAAGCGGTAATAGTAGCCTTTGTATTTGACACTGTGGAGTTATAAGATGCAGTGATATGGTCAGTGTGCATGTGAATATTTGTATCTGCATTTTAACCGAGAATAGGTTCATATAGCCTAACTGGGGTGTGTGCTTTTGTGTGTGTGTGTGTGTGTGTGTGTGTGTGTGTGTGTGTGTGTGTGTGTGTGTGTGTGTGTGTGTGTGTGTGTGTATTAAGCAGTCAGATCAGAGAACCACTTACTGAATAGTGAATCAGAATGGTTGTGATAGTCTCTTGTGTCAGAAATAGCTGAGATTATTAATAAACTCTCTCATGTTCTCCTTCCCCCTTCCAGTCTAAACACCTTCCCACTCTCTTTTTCTCATCCTGTCTGATTTTCATTTACACTCCTTCACTGAGAACAGCCACTGTCTTGGTCTTTCTAAAGGTGCCTTTAACCTCGCCCTTTATGCCAATGTCATTTTCTTTCTTTTGGATAATTTATTAAGCCCTGGGGGAGAATGACCTTTAGTCCAGAGTAGCACCACTCCAGGGTTCAAAGTAATTGACATTCCCACAGCAGTGTTAGAAAATTAGCTTTAAACCCTGTTTTAACTTAATCAAAATAATGAGTTCAGCTTCTCATTATGGCTGATGTGAAGAGAGATTTTCTTACCGTTTGAGCGGCTCCTTCCAGAAAAACTATTTCCTCTGAAATACAAAATGTTAATAATTATAGCCATCAAGCTGCAAAATTGCCCAACACTGTAGAGGCTCACAAAGTTAATAGAACTGTTAAGAAAGTAGGATGTGAAATGCTAATATTTACAACTGAAAGAGAAGCAGTTTAACATGCATAGTATTTATACTTAGCATTAATGTCTATCAGAAACAGAATATTATAAACTAGCATATATACATTACAGCCTTAATTTTATTAATCACAAATGAATCCTAAGACTCAGAAATTACCACAAAAGAAAATATAGAGGCATTATTATATGAATTTTCAATATTGAATTTAATATACATAAAAAAGGCTACAAAGGCCATGCTGGGGGCAAATGTCTAATGAGGAAGTCACTGAGTCATTCATTCATTCAAACTACTGATTCAATCAATATCATTTATTCCTCGCCGAATTGTTCCAAACCTGAATTTTTTCTCATAAACGCAAAATAAGATATTTAGAAAAGTTTTGGAAATCGGCAGCCATTGACTTCCTTAGTGCTTTTTTCCTACTATGGATGTCAATGGCTACCGGTTTCCAACATTCTTCTTCAACAAAAATCTACATTTCTGTTCACGAGACAATGGCTGGAGAGCGAAACCAGCACGATGAACACATTGGGCAGTGCACCACAGCATAGCATTTTTTCATATCATATTTTCAGCCATTGTGGAAAACGCAAAATTTTGTGCACCCCTAGTTTGGAGCCACTTAAACCTAAAATAATCGCTGTCACACCCTCTGCACGTTCCATCAGCCCCAATCACCATTCTCACTCTCCATCCACCACACACCGTACACAATCACCAGATTACTGATCACACACACCTGTGCACTAACCACACTCACCTGCTCCAGCCATCACCACCACATTACTTATACTCACCCTTCCTGTTCACTCATCGGCTGGAATCATTATTGCATGGTCGTACTCTCCTTGTGCTCACCTTGATCTTCTGACAAGTCATCTATGAACCTTCTCCTCGTCGACACTAACACCTGTCATCCGTTTGCTCGCCTTCAAGGGAAGTGATTTTACATTCAGTGACTATTTACTGTGATAAACCTGCTAGCACTACGGTGCGAAGACTCGCCTTGTGTTTTAATAAACACCTTGTATATTTACCCTTTCGTCTCTGCCTTCTGTGACCGTGACAGGATTCCAGCCCAGCAAACTATCCCGGTGTTATGGAGGCTAACGCAAACACTTCCGGGATCACTGCCGACTCATTCACGGAAGCCGCATCAATGAGTCAGCAGCCTTTTTCTTCGGCACCATCGGGTGCTCAGGCTAGCCCCCTTTCAATGACGAATTCACCCCTCTCTCGTCCTACTAGTTATGCCGGCGAGCCCAGCAGCTGTGCCGGCTTTGTATTGCAGTGCTCGCTATACATCGAGACCAATTCACAACTGTTCCCGAATGAAATCACCAAAGTGGCGTTTATGATTTCCCTCCTCACGGGCCGAGCACTTCAATGGGCGGATGCGCTGTGGAACGCTCGCAACCCGGTACTGCATTCCTTTCATTCATTTACCCAGCACTTCAAGGAAGTATTTGGTATCGCTCTCACAACGCTATCCGTGCATGATGAACTCATTGCTCTCGATCAAAGAAACCTCTCCATCCACGAATACACCCTTCAGTTCCGCACTCTCGCCGCTAGTAGTGGTTGGAACCAGGTGGCGCTGTTAGCCGCCTATCGACAGGGATTAACACCCAGCGTCCGCAAACAGATGGTTATTTATGATGACAGCGCGGACCTGGAAGTGTTCATCAAGAAGGCTATCAGCGTCTCCCAACACCTTAACGCCTGTTCCACCACTACAACTCACCACAAAGCTCCTCTACGCCACCACTCCTTACAACCACTCCCCGCCATCGATGCCTCCTTTTCTCGTCACCCCTCACCATCGCCTACTGAGTTCGACGAACCTATGATCACCGAAGCATACCACATCACCACAGCTGAGCGTAACCGACGTATTCAATATCGGCTGTGTCTATACTGTGGAGAAGCCTCTCATCTCCTCTCAGACTGTCGCGTTCGTCCGCCTCGTCCAATGGTGAGTGCCTTTTCCATCACTCCTTCTGTATGTAGTATACCTCATATTCAAGCCACTCTAACCATAAACTCTTGTACCTTTCCCATCAATGTCCTGGTGGACTCCGGAGCAGCCGGGAACTTCATCTCCTCCAAGTTCGTCTCAAAACATCGTATTCCCACAGTACCCAACGAGACCCGGTATCAAATCTACACTATTCAGGACTCACCATTGGGCGATGGCCGGATCACCAGACGAACCCGCCAGGTTACACTCTTCACTCCTCCTCTTTATTATGAGAAACTCTACCTGCTGGTGTTACCCAGGGCCAATGTGGATGTGGTGTTGGGGCGACCCTGGCTGATCCAGCATCAACCCAGCATCAACTGGAGCCTGGGGAAGATCCTGGGATGGGGCGACGCCTGTAAGGATCACGTTCAATACCCACCGGCAAAACGGACTCCTCCTACCCGACCATCCCTTCCCCTTCACTCTACCAGCATGGAACACCCCACCACGGACCTCACTCTGCATATCCCATCCACCTACCACTCCTACCTAGACGTCTTCAGTAAGGAACGTGCCACACAACTCCCTCCTCACCGGCCCTGCGATTGTAGCATCGACCTGCTGCCCAATGCTAAACTACCACATGGTCGTATCTACCCTCTTTCCCGTCCTGAACACAAGGCCATGGAGAGCTACATCCGGAGGCCATCGACCAGGGGTTCATCAGACCGTCCAGATCACCTGCCGCATCGAGCTTCTTTTTTGTCACAAAAAAGGACGGAGGACTCAGGGCGTGTATCGATTATCGGGTGTTGAACGAGGCAACGGTAAAGTTCGCTTACCCCCTACCGCTTGTGCCAGCAGCTCTTGAGGAGCTCCGGGAGGCGCGAGTATTCAGTAAGCTGGACCTCCGCAGCGCCTACAACCTCATCCGTATCCGAGAAGAAGATGAGTGGAAGACCGCCTTCATAACCCCTACTGGCCACTATGAGTACCTGGTAATGCCCTACGGATTAGCCAACAGTCCTTCAGTGTTTCAGAACTACATGAACGAAATCTTCAAAGACCTTCTTCACCAATGTGTCATTGTCTATATTGATGACATCCTCATCTACTCCCGTAACCTGGAAGACCATCGTACTCATGTGTGCCAAGTGTTACGCCGTCTCAGAGAACACCAGCTCTATCTAAAGGCCGAAAAGTGCGAGTTCCATCAATCCACCATCTCCTTTCTCGGGTACGTGATCTCTGCTGCGGGGGTTCAGATGGAACCCGCCAAGGTAGAAGCTGTGACTAAGTGGAAAGAGCCTCAAACGGTTAAGGAACTCCAACCGTTCCTGGGATTTGCCAACTTCTACCGTCGATTCATAAAGAATTACAGTCTGGTCTCTTCCCCCTTGTCATCTCTGCTTAAAGGTGGCCGACGTACCATAACCTGGAGGTCAGACGCAGATCGCGCCTTCCAGCTCCTCAAGAGCAAGTTCACCACTGCTCCCATCCTTAAACACCCCGATCCTACACGGCCATTCATTGTCAAGGTCGATGCAGCAGACGTAGGAGTTGGAGCCGAACTCTCGCAGTGGTCTGACGAACCTAAAGCTCTCCATCCGTGTGCGTACTACTCCAGCCGAACAAAACTATGGAATAGGAGATCGGGAGTTATTGGCTATCAAACTGGCCCTTGAGGAATGGCGGCACTGGTTAGAAGGAGCACAGTTCCCGTTCACAGTCATCACCGACCACAAGAACCTCCAATACCTCCACCATGCTCAAAGACTGAACGCACGACAAGCTTGTTGGTCCCTATTCTTCGCCAGGTTCAACTTTTCTATAACCTATCAGCCTGGTCATAAGAACTGCAAGGCAGACGCCTTATCCCGTTTGTATTCACCGGATCCTATTCAAGACACTCCCGAACCCGTGCTTCCTCCTTCCATATTCCTCGCACCAATCTTATGGAAGGTGGACGAGGAAATCCGTGCTGCCACCCTCGAGGAGCCAGCCCCTCCTGAACTTCCCCCGAAATTTAATCTACGTGCCCTCCAGTCATCGGCTTACCCTCCTCGACAGTATGCACACCTCCCTCGGTTCAGGACATCCGGGCAGCAGGCGAACCCTCTCGCTCCTACAGGAGAAATACTGGTGGCCAGGCATGGCTAAGGACGTTTCCCAGTATGTCCGGGGTTGTTCGGTCTGCGCCATTACCACTACTCCTCATCGTCTTCCAGAAGGTAAACTACAACCATTACCTATTCCCCGCCGACCCTGGACCCACATCCGTGTCGATTTTGCCACTGATTTGCCTCCTTCCCGAGGTCACACCACCATATTGGTGGTCGTCGATCGATTCTCCAAACACTGCAAGCTCATCCCTCTCAAAGCACTTCCTACCGCCTTAGAAACAGCTGAGGCCTTGTTCCAACACGTCTTTCGTAACTACGGCCTCCCAGAAAATATCGTCTCCGACCAGGGGCCACAGTTCATCTCCAGGGTCTGGCGGGCATTCTTCCAGCTACTCGGAACCACCATCAGTCTCTCATCCGGCTACCACCCGCAAACTAATGGCCAGACCGAACGCAAGATACAGGAGATCTCCCGCTATCTCCGGACATACTGTGCCCAACACCAAGACACCTGGAGCCAGTATCTACCGTGGGCAGAATACGCTCAGAATTCACTTCGTCAAGCCTCCACAGGACTAACCCCCTTTCAGTGTGTCCTAGGTTATCAACCTTCACTGTTCCCGTGGACCGGCGAATCCTCTGAAGTGCCCGCGGTAGACCACTAGTTCCGGGAGAGCGAGAGGGTATGGGACTCAGCTCATGTCCATCTCCAACGAGCAGTACGGAGGCACACCGATGCCGCCAATCGTCGTAGACTAGCTAACCCCGTGTACCACCCAGGGGACAAGGTATGGCTGTCTACACAGAACATCTGCCTCCGACTGCCCTGTAGGAAGCTGAGTCCCCGCTACATAGGGCCCTACACCTTCCAGTCCCAGATCAACCCTGTCACTTACTGCCTCAACCTACCTCCTCACTCACGTATTTCTTTAGCCTTTCACGTTTCACTCCTCAAACCTTACACTGACCCTGTTCCTCCTCCTTCCACAGACCCGGAACCGCCTCCCCCTCCAGCACAACCCGAGATCCTGGGCGAGAACATCTACCGCATCAAAGAGATCCTCGACTCCCGGCGGCGGGACGGCTGCATCCAGTACCTAATCGACTGGGAGGGATTTGGTCCTGAGGAGAGGTCATGGACGCCATGAGACGACGTCCTAGACCCCACTCTCCTCAAAGAATTCCCCCGTCAACACCCAAATCCCCCAGCACCCCGAGGCCGTGGTCGTCCTCGCCGCCGGTCTAGGGTGCCAGGAGTCACCCGTGGAGGGGGGGGGTACTGTCACACCCTCTGCACGTTCCATCAGCCCCAATCACCATTCTCACTCTCCATCCACCACACACCGTACACAATCACCAGATTACTGATCACACACACACCTGTGCACTAACCACACTCACCTGCTCCAGCCATCACCACCACATTACTTATACTCACCCTTCCTGTTCACTCATCGGCTGGAATCATTATTGCATGGTCGTACTCTCCTTGTGCTCACCTTGATCTTCTGCCAAGTCATCTATGAACCTTCTCCTCGTCGACACTAACACCTGTCATCCGTTTGCTCGCCTTCAAGGGAAGTGACTTTACATTCAGTGACTATTTACTGTGATAAACCTGCTAGCACTACGGTGCGAAGACTCGCCTTGTGTTTTAATAAACACCTTGTATATTTACCCTTTCGTCTCTGCCTTCTGTGACCGTGACACACTGGTACTTATTCAGAAACAAAACACTTTTGTGTTGATTGGAGATCCTCAAAGGTTCTTGTGCGGTTTTATAGCTAATATTTCCTTTGGCAAATCTGAGTAAGACAGCAGTGTCTAAAATATAACAGTATTAACTTACTATTTATCTAACTGTTGTATAAAATCAATATTAAATTTGCCTTTGTCCTATTCAGGATTCATGTGATATTAAACTTGTTCCTCATGTGGTATTGCCGAAATGTATTACATGATACAAATGTGAAGAAAAAAAAACTGCTAAATTTTTACCCCAATGTCTTGAATTATAGGGGCATAAAATCACATTTTACAGGCATCTTTTTTATCTTTGTTTAAAGCCTATATTATATATAAATCCTGATCAAGGAATCATAAAAAATTTATTACTGTTTTTACAATATATTTGTTATAATATATATTTAATTGTATTGTTCCTATAATTATGGCTTAATGTAATTTGGGTTTGTTTGTTTGTTGTATTTGTGTCTATTGTTATGGTTCAGTATAAATGTATCCTTTTTTTGTAGTGTTTTGATGATGATTTGATGTATATTTGGTCATTTTATTTGTTGGACCCCAGGAACAATTAGCAATTCCTTTTTTAGTGGCTAATGGCGATCTAAATAAGCACAAACACATTATAGAGATCTTAGGTAGTGCAACGAGGTATGGAGTGTCTCATCACAGTTCTTCATCAGTATGCAAAACGGATTATAAATTTGTTAAGCACCCCCCAAAGAGACATAAGGTCTGTTTAAATGTATCTTTTGTTAGTTTAACATGTATATAAGGCCTCACGGTGGCGCAGTGGGTAGCACAATCGCCTCACAGCAAGAAGGTCGCTGGTTCGAGTCTCGGCTGGGACAGTTGGCATTTCTGTGTGGAGTTTGCATGTTCTCCCCGTGTTGGCGTGGGTTTCCTCCGGGTGCTCTGGTTTCCCCCACAAGTCCAAAGACATGCGGTACAGGTGAATTTGGGTAAGCTAAATTGTCCGTAGTGTATGTGTGTGAATGAGTGTGCATGGATGTTTCCCAGTGATGGGTTGCAGCTGGAAGGGCATCCGCTGCGTAAAACATATGCTGGATAAGTTGGCGGTTCATTCCGCTGTGGCGACCCCAGATTATTAAAGGGACTAAGCCGAAATGAAAATGAATGAATGAATGAACATGTATATAATAGAATTTGCCACGTATGTTTGTAATGAGACAACAAACACATGTTGTCTGCTGAGTATAAGTGTTTAATAAGCATGTACGTATCATGTCATATCACTGAGCTCTTACTATAATTTTCTGGAGTGAAAGCGCGGAGGTTGATATTAAGTCCTCCCTGTGTTTTGAAATACATTAAAAACGAAATATAACTCTAAATATTAAATACATCTCTGTCTGCCCTTTTTGTCGAGTATAATTATAATTTAGCCTATATTTCATCCACAACACAACTCAGGAGCAAACTAGGTTACTTTGGCGGCATAAAGATAGCTCACTCACACCTATCTAAATTACACCTATCTACCACTTCAATTGAAAAGATTGTCATTAAACAAGGAATTATAATATACAAAAACATCAAATATTTTTTGACAACTGAAGTACAATTATGTTGCATGTTTGTTTTTTCATAGTACATCAAGCTCTGTGTGTGCATGTGCATATATGTGAGCATCAGGCACTGACATGATCTGCTCCAGTGTCAGAGCAGAGCTCATTAATATTCATGGACATTCAAAATATGGTCAAAACCAACCATATCTTTTTAGGGCCAATTTTTAGGGTTGTAAATGGACCTGTGAAACCACATCTGGAGAATTTTTGCACTGACCTAAGCCATACACCTTCCATTTAAATAGAAGAACCATTTAACTTATTTTATCAGTGCATTCTATGGCACATTTAAGCAACAGAACTGTTTTCGAAAAATGATACTTGAGCAACAAGTCAGCATTTTAAAATTATTTCTGAAGGATCATGCAACAATACAGACTGGTGAAAATTCAGCAATGACTTCACGTATTAATATTTAGCACATCAATACTTAATATTATAGTAGGAAACACTTATCTTAAATTGTAATAACATTATTATTATTCCAAACCTTCAGTCTGTAGGGGGGACACAATATCAAATGCAGAGTCGTCAGTCTCTTCATCAACATCTGAATCAGTCTCGTTCTGACAAAGAGATTCAATGAGCCAATCAATATTATATATTAAACACAAATTATAATGAGTGAAAAAAAATAGGTAAAAGCTTTGTTTAATCCCAAAGGCCATTAGAAGACTACTGAATCAGATTTTCATTCATATTTTTATGATCTCAGACTAGGTTTTGATTTAGAGCCAAATTTGAATGAATCAGCTCCACCTCATGGTGAATACTTGTAAATGCATTAACTACATAACAACAAAGCACTGCACATACGCACCAAACACGCATAACTTTACCTTTTTCTGTTTTAATGGCACAGCATAAACAACATTAATGTCATCAGCTCTGCTCTGTCTCTCAAGGGACTGATACACATGATCTTCATCTCTTTCTAATCCCTCCACTTCATCAATGTCATCCCCTTCATCATCATCATCATCCTCATCAGTGCGTCCTGGGGAAGCCACAGGGGGTCTTCCTGTCACTGAACCTGGCCATCTGTCCCTGAAGTGAGAAAGCAAATAAAGCATGGCAGTAGCTGAATCAAAAATAAAAGAGCACATATTTCAGCTGATGACAAGCTGATGCTGCTTAAACCACTATCTGTAACACTTTCTGTCATGGAGAGGCAATCAAGCCAACAATTAAATTGAACCACAATTGAACCACTTTCCCTCCTGCTGATTCAATAATGTCTATACATTCACAATCAACGAGACTTCCTGTTTTTTCCTGATTACATGTCATTCTGTTGTACTATCATTTATAACAGTTTATAAAAGAACAGAAGGGAGTTTATGATTAAATCAATGTAATTCATCACAATTAAAATAGACAAGTATATAACAAAAACACAAACAAATGAAACAAACGTTTATCTGCAAGTCCCATGACATGACCATTTACCCCAACCATAGAACCGTATGCCCATACTTCTTAAAACACCTTTATTTTGATGTGACACTACATATTTCCGCTAAAGCTTGCATACTAGTGTGTGTGTATACATTTACATAACATATACTTACCACACTGTCTGCATGTGTGCCACATTTAAGAATAATGTATTATTTATTTCTCATGTTACTTTTTTCACCAATATCAAACACTATTCCACAGAATCTAATTGAATAAA
Source organism: Danio choprae (assembly GCA_903798125.1). Classification (NCBI taxonomy): domain Eukaryota; kingdom Metazoa; phylum Chordata; class Actinopteri; order Cypriniformes; family Danionidae; genus Danio; species Danio choprae. Next base: position 6,697,687 of record CAIGQW010053631.1, read on the forward strand.
AATCATATTGCAATTTTGTTTTTAAGTATAGACAAATATCGCATCGCTGGCTAATAGTATCAATTTCATATGGTAACACAATGAGCCATCCGATTTACACCCACAATATTTTATTCAATTCTTTAAATATTATTATCCTAAAATCCTATTATCCTTCTGACAAAAAAAAGTTCAGACATTCCTGATTCAGGACACTGAAACCAAGTACTATACCTGGTGTAAAGTGCTGTAGAATAGGGCTCAAAATCAGCTTGGCTGTCTGCACGTGAACAATCGCTCTCAGAATAAGATCTTTGGCGTGGAGAAGGAATGGCAACAGTACGGCCTGTCAGTGAGGAAGACAATATGGCAGCTGCCAAAGCAGACCTGTGATAACCATCAGAGAGATTACAATATGTACAGTTAAAAAGGTGTAAAAAAAAAATGGACACAAACATCAGGGTTAGGTGCATCAACTGTCCCTTAAGAACATATACACAAAGAGTGAGAGCCAGAGTGTTTTATATGGGCTGGGAGATGATAGCTTGGTATACCTGGGTCTCTCTGGAGAGGGATTGGGGCTTCGTGGAGGAGGGGTACGGGGAACAGCAGGTCTGGGGGCAATGGTGGCAGCAGGGATCAAACCATGAGATATATTCCGCTAAACATCCACAAAAGCACACACCAAGACAGCGTTTACAACACAAATACTTAACAGGATGCACGTCAAAACACGAACAAACTGAGGGTTAACGTTAAATTTGGTCTCTTTTTAGATTGATATATAGCACGGCCTTTTCTAGCAGCTAAATTAGTTCGCCACAAAATGTAACGTAGTCTTATATTTAAGTAATAGAAGACTTACAAATTCCCTCTTCTCTTTTCTCCTAAGGCTGAAGTTGAATTTGGATGACATGTTCCTCAGCCAACTTCCTCGTTGCGGTGAGAGATGTAACGTTAACATTAAGATTTATGAAAACGGCGCTAAGGACCGCGCATTTCAAAGCTCTTGTTGAAGCAAGGCTATATTTCAAGGAAGAAACTGGCAGAGTTTAAATGTTATTTTTTATAAAGAAGGCATTGTTTGTCATCGAAATCTTCAAGAAAGCTTCAACTCAACTTCACGTAACTAGACGCTTTTCATGAAAACCCATTGAAATATAACGACTGCTCCTATTGGGTCGCTTCTTTTCGCTCAACCAATCATGAAGTTGCTTTAATCGTCTTAGCAACGGCATGGCGCCATAACTGAGTGCGGCAGTTGTCCAGCAGAGGGACGTCTAGACCACTCAACTGTAGTCCAGTCTGTGAAAAATGTGGTTGAGGGGAATACAAGAATAAAGACAATAAATGTTAGTTGTCATTGCATTAGTGACTAGAACAGTTGCCTAAGGTTAAGTTCGAGTAGATTTCAGTGAAGAATAAAATGTATGTAAATCATTTGGCTTAAGGTCAATCAAATTTCACTTCAAAAAGTTAAGTTTGTTAATCACTTTTAGCCACAGAACATGCAGTGAATGCAGTAAAGTGATCCGTATCATACCTGGTAGACTAGAGGTTTAACAGTTATTAATCATATTAGTATTGTATACTAATTGTGTAGTCAGCCCGACTGGAGTGAAACCTATACCTAGTCTCTAACCTTCAAATGACACAGTATTGACGATTGATGGGGAAAATTATGAACAAACTGGACAGAGATTTGTCCCAACAGGTGGATTATTAGTGGAAAAAATGGTTACAGGTTTAATGAACAAGATCACACACAAAAAAAACCAAGAAGCAACAGCCAAAAAAACATAGTCTTATTAAATAGACAGAATAATTACATAACAATACTGGTTTATTATCTGGATTGGACCTGATAAAGATCTGTGTTTAGTCCATATTAAATCTTGTAACCAATTTTAGTAGTGTGATGCTGTAAAACTGTTCAATATCCACATTCATTAAAAAAAAATAGTAATAATAATTGTCAAAAAAAATAAATTGTCATTATAAATATTTTTGGTGTACTAGTATTCTTTTTAGTAATTTGTGCCAGCTCCTAACTCGACTGCAATTGTAAGTGGGTTAAATCCTGCCTGTGTTATTACAAGAGGAAGTAGGTGTGTGAGTCATATGGTTAGAAATTGCTCTGGGAAAGTGTTCCTGTTAAAAGCATACTCATATGGGATACATGCGTGGTTCCAGTAAAAGTTTGAGAATTAAGGCAATTGTTGAATAAGTTCTGAGTCAGTGTATTTCTGATTTGCTCTTTTTAATGTTTTCCAGCTGTAGAAGATGGAGAAATGTCTTCTCTATCTTTCTCTTTCACACACATAGACACGCTTAACCACTGTGACATCACTGCTGCCGTTGGTAAGCAATCCCTCCAATAACCCAACCAAAGCCACACCATAAAATCCCCCAGTCTATGAGTGATTTAAAATCCATTAGTCCACCACACCATTTTCACTGCCCTGATTCACATGCAGTTTTCTACAAATTATGCTTTTTCCTATTATACACCGAGAGGACTGTGAACCCCTTTCTGTCCGTTTAAGTTCAGAGCTGCAGAGCTCTTTCAATCATTATATAATAGCATTCCTTTTATACACTTTTGATGAGATATTTCTTCTGCACTGCCGTTACATTGAGTTTCACATCTGAATCTTACACTCACAAAGCTTTGAAAACTATATTTGAAAGTTTTCAGAGCCGATGACTTTTGAGATCCGGGGATTCTGGGAATATACAGTCATATTTTTTATATAAAAAAGCACAATTTGATAAAAAAAAAAAGAAGACCTTACAAAACTCATTCATCCACATAACCACTGCTTATGCAATGCCACCTTTAAATAGTGTTGGTGTGAGTGATATGATTACAGTTGGTAAACCACAGTAACATCTTACACAATAAGAACAACCACAGATTTGACCCCTTATTTTATTTAGATCAACATTTACATTATACAACATAAAAAGTAACATTTCATCATAGTTCAGACATTTCATCAGATGTATCCCACTGGTAATCCACATAAACTGTAGACACAAGAGCAACTAATCTACAAATCTGCTTTATCATGTTTACATTTGTAACAGTGGTAGAATTTTGGGCACTGGTGCAGATTCTGGCTCGAGTCTGAAGAAAAAGACATTAAATTTCAAAGAATCATTAGCATCCAAGCAGATTATAAACACTCTGTCAGAACAGTGTTTGTCGTTATAATTCCAAGTGGCACATGAAGAAACACAAATGTTAGGGATACATTCACAGACAATAATAAAGTATTTACAAGTGAGGAGCAGAGGTCCAGTTAAATAAGACTGTCAGTGTAGACTGTGGCAAAGGCATTTTAAAAGCTTCTGTCTTTCTGACGACTGTAAAAGGCAGTGTTTTCAACAAGCAAATGAAAGGTTAAATAGTCAAAAAAGATATTAAAAAGCTACACATAAAGAAGAACGCACATAGAGTAACAGTAATACATGTAGCCAAAACAAAACAACAACAACCCATGATTATATACATCAGGCTTCACGATATAAACCTAAATAATTCCAATACTTAAAATGAATACATACGTGTATATAGATATTTTTTCTCTCTTTATTTTGAATATAAATTATTTGATTATCAAATGTGTATAAAAAAAAATCTACTTTGTAGACAGTGAAATATTCCAACACTGAAGAAGTGCTAGGTAAAACACGTGAAATAAAAGTTAAATAAAAAATGGTTTCTCTATGCTTTCTATTCGTCTTGCTTGAATTTGGCAATACCTTATGTCACACACAGCCCATCGTAATATTTCCCTTCAGTGTATGTAAATACTTGAGCAACACAAACAATAATATATGACTGTTTGTTGTTTATACATTCCAAGTCCATAAGCCGTTCACTATCCTCACCCATGTTCTGTTTTTTCTACAGCGATCAACACAGGATTACGTTTCGTTTCGATGATGCAAGATCACCACAGAAGACTCCAGTCAGTCTACTAGCCTCAATCTAATTTAAAGAGAATGCCAGTCTATACCACTAATAAAAAAAAAAGAGAAAAATCCTTCATTTAGCCATTTAACACAAGTATAACAAATCAAATACTTTGAGCAGCATACATATAGTGTTTTTAATCAACTGATTAGTTAAAAACACTTTTAATTTACCGGTGATATTTTCTAAGACAGACTAATGAAGGAATAAAAGAATAGCTTACACCAGTTTTTTAAAAGTCTGTGCAAAAGGTATATTAATATTAATCTCTCTACAAAGCTCTCCCTCTTTTCAGACTCCAGTTTTTTGGTGTTTTAGTAGAGGCCGCTTTCGTGATGCGAGTTGGAGTAGTTGGATGAGGATCTGTTCCAGGGCCCGCTGTAATCTGCATTAGGGAGACTCAGTGTGCTGCTGCTCTTCTTGTTCTTGAGACCCCAGCTGAGGAATGATGGTTTTTTTGCTACCTTGCGAGTCTTGGGATTTTTATCATCCTCATTGTGTGCCAGGCAGATCATGGAGTATGTCTTAGACAAGCCGCCGCAGTATGTAGCGCTCTTGGTCGCCTGCAGAGACAGAAAGAAAGGAAGAGGTCAATAAACCACTGACAACACTTGATTTGAATGACAAATCAGGAGCGTTCAAATAATGTCCACTGGTCATGTACATACTGCAGCTACATTTGTTTGTCAATTTAGTGCTTAATACTGTATAGAGGCTGCATCTAAAAAGATTAGTCAGCGAACTTGTTTCCTCGCTGCCATATCAGGCAGTCATTCTGAAAGCAGCAATTGTGCATGAAGTAAAACTGGGTTCAGACAGACCTCTGAAACAGCATAACAATTTAATCTTGTACAACAAAATAGAGAAAGCTTTGTTGATAACTAGGGGGATATAGGCTTACAACTAGAAATGCCATCAAAAGTGAAATATATTGGTCAAAAAAGTATATTTACACACAAAATGACAACCAAGAGGCACTTCTGGGTGCCATCTTTAATTTTTTGAAGTAGAATTAAAGTACAATGCTTTGATAGCTTCCTGCTTTGAAATGCGTAAAAGATTTCAGATGCAATCAGAGAGACAACCACATTCTGCATCTTTAATACCTTTCAAAAAATGCAGGTAGTGACAACTGCATTAAAAATCTCTGCAGTGTGTATGAATTTTTTTTAACAATTAGTTAAATTATTTATTCATATCACACTGTGATTTGATTCTCTTCCGTATGCACAGTGCAAGAAATCACAAGGAATGCTGTAAATCTTGACTTGTTAGTGTTGCCATATCATAGTGCAGCTAAGAATGGCAAAAAAACAAGCCAATGGAAATAAGCCACATTTCAAAATAACACAAACTGCACATGCCTATTTTATATAAGTTTGTGCGAACCAGCTTTGCTGTGGACTTTTATTTTGGTATGATGATGTATTTCAACCTGAAACAGGAAATTGGGGAGGTGGGGTTTTTGTGCTCCTCCCCTCATTGCAGCAAACTAACGTTTTTAGGAGTGTGACTAAGCATATGTTGCAACCTGACTTCATTAAAAAGATTCTGATTAAAGATTCCCAAAAATATATATATTTTTCAGTGGATTAAGCTCAATGTGAGCGAGTGAAATAAACATCATACCTTTGCTTTAATATTACTTTGCTCTAGACACGTTTTGTAAAAACAACACAACAGTAATTTGTTGCATTTAATTCTCTCCTGTAATTAAATCCATTAATCACTCTTAAATCTTTACAGAATGTTCGTAGCCACAAATCTATAAATGAATACAATATCTACTTTGTCTTTCTTACAAAGAATTTAAGGCTGCAAATGTATGATAAAAATACAGTAATGCTGTCAATTATTATAGTTAAAAACACTGTTTTATATTTGTACATTCTAAAATGTAAGCTATTTTTGTCATTTCCAGCAGTCACTACTCCTTCAGTGTCACAGATTAAGATTAAACTCTTTCTGAGCCCTTTTGAATTGCAATGCAAGTATACATAGCTGAAATACATGCAAGTAAACATTAACAGTAATGAATCTAAAACATTACTAAATATAATTCCACTTCAGCATATAAAACACAATCCTCAACCAATCACAGAACAGAATGCAAAATAGGGCTGCACAATACAGGGAAAATATGCGATATTGTTTCTGATCATTGTGAATAACGGTATTACTTGCGATATAACATTTTTCTAGAGAGAAAAATGCTATATTAATTAGCTATGTTTTAAAAATCATTTATGTAATGATACTGAAATAAATAGTTAAATATATATTTTTCAGTCGGTGCAAACATTCAGTCTTTAAAACACTATGAATGAGTGAAAACTTCAGCAGATATTCTGACTCTAATTCGCTGTTGTCATTTTACGGTCTTATTACTACTTATTTTCAGTTCTAGGTTCACCTTTGGGCCACTCAGAACAGCCAATAGCAGAACAGCAACTAATAAATATAGCAAGGTCCCATTTGATTGTTCAAATTTAGATAAACAAACAATGCATAAAATGAATGTACTGTAATTTATCACATTTGCCTGCAATATGTATATTGCATATACTATTATCGTGATAAAAATAATTGAGAGATATCAAGCAGCACTAATGCAAAGCAAATCTTAAGGAAAAATTTGTTGTGCTACCATTGGTTGGCTGCTGCTGTCCATCATGCTGACCACTCGGATGTTGACTCCCTCTTCATCCACATCCTTTAAAAGCTTCATGACATCACTCACTCCCATCCATTTACAATCAGTGTCGCCCACAGCAACAAGGTAATCGCCCTCTTTCAGTCCACCGGCCTGGTGATGAAGAGATAGCGGAGGGTAAAAAGAAAAGAAACAAAACCAAAGACAGAAAAAGGTCAGAGAAGTAAATCATGTCCTGCAGGGAGTGGCACTTTGACACTTCAGATATTTACGGTATGAGTTTATCAGCACAAGCACACTCTGGTTACTATAGAGAGCAGGCCCTCGCTCAAGTGCTTCAAACAAAAGCAGGAGAGTTATTTGTGGGAGACACACAGCTGCTTCAGACAGCTTGAGACTCATATGGGCAAAAACAGGTGCATTGGGTGTGGACGTGTATGTATGTGTGTGTTTTATTCAATTGCTGTGATCGAAGATTAAATCTGTCTTCAGCTTCAGGGACGTTTACACCGATAAGAAAGATTCATTGAAACAGGAAGGAGTTATCGCTTCTGATTAATGCTATGACAGTAATTGCTTTTTGTTTATTCTTTTTATTAAGGTGGCGTGGTATTAATTATTTATTTGCAATAAAGCGAAGGTGACGAGAAACATTTACAAGGACACATTTACAGATCGATAGGTCAACAAATGTTTCTTTGTGTTTGTACAATTTAAGCAATGGAGCCAAAACAGAGATTTCATTATATGAACAAATACAGTGTGGTGCTATTTTAGTAACACTGAGTAACTTTTTATTCGTTTTTATTAATAGTTTGAATTCGTTTTTTTATTATTACTTTTTCAGGGTTTTTTGCATTTTTTTAGATTCTAACAAAAACGTTCATTAATGATGGCATGTGCTATTTTGCATACTGTTGTGACATCAAAAATGTCTTCGTAAACTAGCATATGTAGGTACATCACCATTTAAAAGTCTGAGTATGGCAACTTTATGGTTTTTTTTAAATATATTTTTTATATGTTAACAAAGGCTGCATTTATTTGACAAAATAGTGACACTGACATTACTTAATTTTAGCTAATTTAAATAATTAATTTTAATAAAATTTTGCTGTTTATTTAATCTTTTTTAGTCATCTTTCTGTATCATTTTAGATAGGTTTATCATTTTTTGATCATTTTAGATCACTTTTATTATAATTTAATATTAGTATAGTAAAACATTTAATATAGTTTCAAGGTAGATAAAAATGGGAAAAATACAGTAAATCACAGTTCAAATAAAAAATAAAAAATAAAGTTTTTTATGATTTTTCTTGGTAAATAAATGATGACCAAAGTTTGATTTTGGCTGAACGCGCCCATTATTTTGTGTTTCTGTGTGTGTGTGTGTGTGTGTGTTTCTGTGTGTGTGTGTGTGTGTGTGTGTGTGTGTGAGAAAGAGAGAGTACACTCACTGCTGCGGGACAAAGTGGGTCGAGTGACTGTATCTGAACGGGTGCATCTCCTTTGAGCGTAAACCCGAGGTCTCTGTCCTGCAGTGTAAGCCTGACGGTGCGTGGGGCTGACCATCTCTGCTTCGCTGAAAAAACTGACAAAGGCCCCTGCAAAACACAAATACAACAGCAAATCACTATAGCAACTCACCAAAGTCCAAGACACACAGGCTGTTTTTAACTTAAGCCTGCCACCCTGCTCGCCCTTGGCTATAAATCCAACCCTGCTGGTCATCCAAACATTTGGCTTACTGGCATGCTGACTTCACACAGTATATGCGAAAGACTGCTCATATGGTGCAGAACGTTTATTTCATATTGTCATGAAACACTCTATGATCTGGGGTGACTTTGAACTGTTTAAGGCACCAGTGTTCTCAAATGAGAGGCCTCTGCCAACTCCCATATGGGCACATGAGTCTTTCAGTTAGAATAACTCATACAAACACTAAAATAAAGATAGATGACAGGATATTTGTTTAACTATAACAGAAGTACCAGATGAGCTAAGATTGGAGGTTATTTGAATGATAAAATACACTACGATTAAAATGAAAACAGGGCAAAATAATTAAGTGAAATATTATGCACTAAAATATTAAGAACAAAAGCACTGTTCACACAGCTGTCAATTTTCATATTTTGGGCTTTTTGGCTTTTCATAAGTGTTTTTTTTTCCAGTCTGACATAAAAAAAAGAATGAAAAAGAAGTCTTTGATGGTCTCATTTGACCAATTTGTGTCTGTAGATTTCAATTACAACAGATTTTTAAAAAACTATTTTCTAAACTAAATGATTTTTTCCCCTGCACTGAGCACAGAGCAGATAAAGTTCTATTCATATTATATTCAAGATTTCCACATAGGGGTATGTTCATACCAAATTTGCCTGATTATAAACAACATTTTATTGTATAAAAATTTGTTTTGAGTTTTCCTATGTTGTTCTGTATTTTCTGACACCCAAAACCGCCTCTATAAAAAGTCTAATTACTCTAATTTGAAATAAATAAACAAACTAACCTAGTGCATACATGTTAAAATAATGCCTCATTTGCACATTTAAACAACATTTTAGAAAACTTAAAGTTCTTATACTAGAAAATATTTGCAAATGTAATCAATCAACTGAGAAATAATGATAAAAACTAAAAAAAACAACAAAAAAAAACCCGTTTCCATTCGCTTGCATTAATGCTGCATATGGTTGACCCCTTTCTCAGAAAGGTCATTTGACTTTAATAAGGACTTGTTAAATAAGCAGATCATCTGGTACAAGATCTCAGCAGTGATTCTTTGAACTCTCTGAAGGTCACTCAGACATCTGAAAGCGGTAAAACTCAAACATACTCTTCCATAAAACTGACCACATCATAAACTCTGCCTCCTTCACCTGAATTACCCTGCTGCCCACAGCCCGAGGGAACGGAATATATACGTCACTGTGGTTCTCCAATGTTCCAGATCCGAACACCAGATTTACAACTCTAAGAATCACAACGATCCTTCTAGTTTCACTGAATTTATCACAGACGAAGACTTGGTGTTACAGATCAATACAAAGAGTGATAGTTAATGACATTTTTGCTAAATAATTAAGAGTTATGATTTAAGGGTCGATTTATTAGTCCAAGGGTTATTAGTTATTAGCTCAAGGGTTGATTTATTAGTCACAATAAAACTCCAATGAAACTCCCAATAAGAAGGTTGTAAAAATTTGTCATAAAACCTATAAACAAGTTAGCATTTCTGCACTTCTGGTACCATCATCTCAAAGTCAATGGGTTTTATGAGTAAATATAAGGCCAAAGTGGTTAACAAGTTTAATGGTGTTAATATCATGAAACTATTGTGTAGCTACTTTAACTTTTTTAGTAAGAACATAGATCTTCTTAATTAAAGAAACATGTAAGAATAGTTTGCTTTTGTTAGTTACAAAACAATTTTCAGCAATAAACCAAAACACAACTTAAAAAAAAAGAGCTAGAAAAATAAAAAGTCTTGCCATACACATGACGACAATCCTTGAAACTTGATTCCCCATGAAATCAAATGTTTTTAGGAGGAAGCAAGTTTATAATACACCAGCATATTTACCTTCAGCAAACCACTCAGTATCAGGTAGCCATTGATGTTTGCGGACAAATAGTGTAAGATAAGTTTTGAGCCACAGTTAAATAAGGGTTAGAAGTTTGTTCAAAGCTCAGCATGAAGTGTGAGATTCAAAGAAAAGTAGTTGAGGGATTTCATACCACTCCAAATTCATATTCAAACAAGGGTTATTAACATTAGTACAGTGTAACAGTGAGTAACATACTCTACAGACTGACCAAACAGAAATGGACCATTATAGCACAATGCAATCGCAAACTGGTAACAGTTTTTTTTATGTAAACTTTGGATTGTTTCCATTGTCTGTTTGGCCAATGTGTATAGGTCAATCAACATGGGTCTGTTCAACAGCACACAAGCTCACAGGACACTTAGGTATGTTATTTTGTGCACTAATAAATATGCAAATTTGCAAGAGCATTTATGTGCCGTGAAAAGAGCTCAAAGTGTCTGAGTAAAATTAGTAACCCACATACCAGCCGCTGGAAAAGGTCTGTGACTTTCACCTTGGTGGCCGCTGGAATCTCCATCTCAGCTTTCTTTTCCGTTTTAGCTAACAGAGCAAAAAGGAAAACAATGTTACTGCATGTCAAACTAACTTACATAACAGATGCTGATCTCAGGATCTTTTCTGAGAAAATCATACAGAAGCAAATTGCACAGTTCAAACTGAAATGCTTTGGTGAAACTCATTGTTCTATACAGATTACATTTTAAACTTAAACTACAATAGATTTGATTATTTTAAATTTAAACAACAGAAACAACAACAACAAAATAAACTACAGTAGAAATGCAGTTTACGCATTGAGCCCATAACATCCATTTCTATTAATTCAATCATTTGGAAGATTAAGAGGAGATGAAACATTTGTTTACATCAGAAAGTAAAATGCGTTTCAAACGTCCTGGGACACACCCGGATGCATACATGTTTATAATACATAGGTGTTTATAAAAAGGCAAAGGGATGCTATACTTTCAATTCTATGACTTGCAATTAAACAGAATTCAGATCTGTGAGTGAGAAAATCATTTCAATGATCTGTCACTGCATGAACATAGAGCTGAATTAAAAAACAAAACTGCACATTTCAAACCTGCAGTATTACAGTGATGCAGTGTAATTAAGTATAATACATATTTATACATTTTGGCTATGTGTTGAGTTATGTTTTGTAAATAAGGCACAAGTCTAGTGTGAATGACTTAACATTGACCGATCACTAAACATTCTAACTCTGACCACCTATGACCGTCTTTCTCTGAGGATTGATGTTCGAATAAAATGATAGTTCCAATGGTGTCCATCTCTGACTTACAGATAATATCTGGTGCAAGCATGTAGTCTGTGAACTCGTCCTCCTTGTCGTTTTGTTCAAACTTAGTGAGAGAGCGATTATGGCTAGCGCGCAGGATGTCACTCAGGATGTCCAGTTTTTGCAGGTGTCGACAGCGAGAATGTGTGCGGATGGCCTCTTCATGTCCCATGATGGAGCGCTGCAGATGAGCTTTACCTGAGAGACACGGAGATAAAATATTATTTAGTGTGCTACGATGGATTATCCCATATTTACATCCGTCTGTGGCCACCGGACAGGTCTATATGCACTGCTGGGTAAAGCTACTTTTGAAAGAATTATATATTACAATCTTGAGCCCATCTTAAAAAACCAACAACAACAACAACACTGTCTACAAGTAAGACCCTCTTACCTATCCTCCGTCTCTCATCCTTGTTCTTCAGAATGTCAAGAGGAGAGCGTCCCTCTGGCATGGCATCATACAGCTGAGAGAGAGCCTTCTCTTGCTTGTCCTCATCATCACTGGGGTTCACTACAGAGACACACAAACAGTACATCCATATTTAAACACTGCATTGTTTTGCTCAATACAACAGAATGCATGCACTGTACATTTTTGTACATTTTAAGGCCAAGCTAAATGTGATGGCATTTACACATTTCACTGTGTGTGTGTTCAGTCTGCTGTGTCCAAATGAGCTCATTAATAGCCAAAACTGCTTGTCATGGAGATGTTAAAAACACAAGAAGGAGAGGGGGGTGGGGGAGTGACTGTTTGAATAAAAACAAAAATGTTACATAATCCTATTTGTTCTGGCACAATCTATAAGCACTGTCAAAAGTACACCGGGATACTGAACTGTTTCTGCTTTTCATCTGCCTCCCTATTATCGTCTTTAAAAAAAAAAAAAGAAAAAAAAGAAAGCTCCTCGGAATAAAATTTCACTCAATGGCTGATACCCAAATCCTGCTTTACTCTCCAAAGAAAAAAGAAATGGTTTCTATGAACGAGACACAAAGGTAACCTTTGAAGGTTCAAGTGGGCTGTCAGCCAATGAGAGGTGGCCAAGAGCTGTGATTGGCTGTTTGACTTACACTGGTGGTCCAGCAGAGCGGTGGACACAAAGTAATGGGCCAATGAGTTGTAGTGATTGATCTTGAGCTGGGACATGGTGGTCCAGAAAAAGGGCACATTGTCCTTAATGGGGGTCTGGATCATGAACTGGTGCACTTGAGCGTAGGTCTCTCCCACCTGAGAAGAGAAAGAAGAGAAGGCTAAATGTCACGACCACTCCAGACAGAGGTGGAACTCTAGGCTTTAAAACAGAGAGGTCAGGCATTTATAGGCAACAAATGTTCCCTCTTACCAATACCCAAGGTTGAGTCAGAATAGTGAGAACATCAAAATAAAATAAAAAATGTGATAAGATTATTTTTGTGGTTTTGAAAAGTCTCCTATGCTCATCAACGCTGGGTAATTTTGATCAAAAACAAAGTTTGATTATTAAATTAATCTGTCAAATGATCCTTCAGAAACCATACAAATATGTTGATTTGGTGAAACATTCATTATTAACAATGTTGAAAACATTTGCACATTCATATTTTTAGCACTGGATTCTTTTGATTAACTGAAATTTCAAAACAAATGCATTTATTTAAAATAGGAGATTTCATTTTAAATGTTTTTGCTGAATAAATGTACTAATTTCTTTAAAAAAATACTGACCTCTGCAATATAATTAGTATAGCGCAGTAATTAAGGCTAAACCAATAGTACTGCTTAATATTTATAAAAATCACACCATTTTGCCTTATTAAATGTAAAAAGAAATTAATATTTCTGCTAACGCTAGTTCATTTGAGATTTACATTTAAGTTATTGCATTGGATTACACTATATTTAGATAACTACACATTTACCTTAAATCTCAACCAATACCAATATCAACCCTGATAAAATACAAACTTTTAACATTGATTTGCTAACTGATTTGATTCAGGTATATCATGAACCCAACTTTAAAGTCCCTTTCCAGCCTTTTGTTAGGCTAAAAACATTAAACAAGTACCTTGGCAGCTTCTTGGGCCATTTTGAGCAGGCTGAAGAACTCATTTCGGATTCCTGGCAGAGTGATCTGCTCAAACAGGCACTCCTGCGCTTGTGCTAGCATCAGCCTAAACAGCATACTCAGCATAGCAGGGCTCATATCATAGCTGGGGGTGTGTGTAAATGTCTCCTTTAGAAAGTGCAGCACACCTGCAGCAGAACAAGAACAAAATAAAAAAATAGGATGAAAATTAATACCAGAGTGAACGGTAGAGGTCAAATGTGATGTGCAGAAATACCAAACATACAGACATAGATTTTCCAAGCATATTGGATAGCTGTGCTTGGAGTTAATTTTAGTCAAATAATTATGGCAGTTACTGTAAATACATTAAGGAAATGATTTCCTCTTCTCAACAAATCATGCACCACACAATTTTGATAGTTTATTCTTTTAGGGTTCTTAAACAAAATATTTGCACAAAAAGACACCCCTTTTGGCCACTACTGTATATCTAACTACTCCCATTTATTTGCTTCCAATGTATACATTAAAAAGAAAAAAATGGTAACACTTCCAAATAATGGTTCATTAGTTAATGTATTTACATGAACAAACAATAAACAATACATTTATTACAGTATTTATTAATGTTTGTTAACAAAGTTGTTAATTGTTAACTCATGTTAATACATTAACTAATGCTAATGAGCACAGCATTGGATTTTAATAATGCATTAGTAAATTATGATTACTAATCAATTCTGTACAAGATTGTTCATACTTAGTTCACTATAATAAATACATTAACTGACATTAGAAATTTGACTATTATTTTTAAGTGTTATCAAAATATCTAGAAAAAAATATTTGCCATTTATAAAACATTATTTGGCTCATGCAAAAAAGCACTGCCATTTCCTCCATTTAATGCTTTTTATATACGCGTGTTTATATTTGATGCCATATTAGCATCTCAGACTATTTTTTCAGTATGTTCACAGTAAAAACCTTTTAGAAAAGAGTATACTAAATACAAAACAAACAAACAAAAAAACAAAAAAACAAACAAATAGTTTTAGTACATACGATTTTTACCATGAATTTACGACAAAACCTTTTTCTGGCAAAGTAAAACTAAATAACAATTAAAGCAAGTTTCTACAAAATTAATAGTTTCAATATTAAAAAAATTAAACACTCTTGTTCACAGAGATCTTACAGATAAAAAAAAGACTTGTGGGACAGTGTGTCGATCAATCTCTGTCATGATCACAACTATGAAAAAAGAGAGAGATTATATTTGGTCCTTCTTTCCGGTGGACATATACAAAACATTCTATGTGATGAAAGGCTGCGGGGTTGGATGTTTTGATAGCTTAAGTAAGACAGCCAAAGCTCTCTTTGTGCTGCTGTTATTTTAAGGCAGCTTAAAAACCAACACAAGCCACCGAGTTCCCATGAGCTTGTGACAGATCTGCTGTCGAGGGGGAAGAATTACATCATGCTCACTCCACCCCGAAACACAACCAAAACCTGAAAATATGGCCTGATCTCATGAGGCAGGAGTCCATCTACGCTTCATCGTGACAGTTTTAGTCACATTACCACACAGTTATGCATCAGATTACTGATGTTTCAAGTATCCTTACTGATAAATAACCTACTCAAAAGCTCTCACCTGCAGATTTCTGGAAGGCAGCGATGGCGTCCTCAAGTCCTGCTTGTGTCTGTCTGTCAGCACGAGTGCCAACCTGTGAGTAGAGCGCTGCCATGTTAAAGAGCATGCTGGCTTTCTCCAGAGAGATGTTATTCTGGCACAAAGGCATGCCAGTGAAGGAGTCATACCTGTGCAGGAACAAAAAAATTATAGTGTGTTAAAACATATTTTGACACAGATGATTCAAAGTCACTGATAATGCTTAATTTGCTGTATTATTAGGAATTTACTTTACAGTTCAATATGTCTAAAGGATAGTTTCCCTAAAAATGAAAATTCTGGCATCCTGTACTCGACCTTTAACTTGTTCCAAACCGGTTTTGAGTTTCTTCCTTTTCTGAACACAAAAGAAGATATTTTAAAGAATACTGAAAACTGGTTGTCACTCAGTGACCTCCACTTTCTTTATTTTCTTCCTTAGTATGGATGTCTATGGTTGCCGGTTTTCTATATTCTTCAAAATATCTGCTTTTGTGTTGATCAGAAAAAAAGTAACTCAATACAGGTTTGGAACCACATGAGGATGAGTAATGTTTTCCATATCTTTAATGCATAAGCTAATATTAACTAACAATGAACAAACACAACTGTTCCAATATTTATTTAATCTTTGCTAACTTTAATACAAACAAATACAGTTCACTGTTAGCTCATGCTAACTCAAGTCCATTAAATAACATCAACGTTATTAGTAAATACCGCAATTAACAAAGATGCTTTAGAAATATTTCCACTGTTAGCTCATGTTATGTAATGCTGTTACCGAATGTTAACAAACGGAAACTTATTTAAAAAGTGTCATCGCATTATTAATAATTCAGCTTAAACTCTTCAGCTTTTTTATTATTCTTTTATTTATTGTCACCTCATTTTGTCCCTAGCTTATGAATGAAACAAAAAGTTGTTGTATAAACATAGAAACAACAAAGCCAGCTTGACAGCCCAGTTGGACCAGTTGTTTCCAGTTTGCATTTCCTCTAATGTGTTGTCATATTTACAGCTGATACATTAAAGCATAAATCCATTACAAGCTTATTACTGCTGGTGTGGGTGAGATGCAACCTACCACGTGAAAAAAATGCCAATCTGACGTGTAGGGGAGAAGAATCGAGTCTCCAGGAAGGAAAGTTGACTGAAGTAGTTGGCAAGCAAGTCTACACCAGAATTATTGCGACTGGGAGTCCGACAAGCCTGAAACACATTTACATCACTAGAGTTATTAAGACCCATTGGTTAGTGCATACCAATTTTTATTTTGTATGAATATTTTTTTCAACCAAGAAACAGACACGGCACATTTTACCAAAAAAATTAAATAAAATTACATAAATACCAAAAAATGAAGATAAAACCACCAGAAGGTGGCATCAAGTCTAGTTGTGTCTCAAAAGACGCACTGTACACTACCTTGTCATTCAACATCAGAGTCTGAAAGCTCCACTGTGTAATTAAAGCTTAAAGTCCAGTGGGAACATCATACCTGTCTTAGGTCCATGAGGTCATCGATCTGATTCTGAAAGTTTGAGCCATCTTCACTGTAGTGTTCCAGGATGAAGTCCTGTTCAAATAAATCATTTTTATACCTGTTAATTCATACGCCTAAGCAAACAAGAGACCACATGATCACATATTTGCAGGCCTGTTCGCCTTGTTAAACTTGTCTCTAGAAAAACAGACTTGCAATGACATATTGTCATAACTTCACCTGTAAAAAGAGTATGTTATTACAGTTTGGCTAAATTACAGGTCAGAGACAAACAAAAATCCATCCGATTGATCTTCATCTCTCAACGCCCATATATTTACAAGACAATAAGAGGAATTCATCAAGACTTAAAGTTTTATTGAGTCTATGGCTTCCCTGCTTAATATTCTGTGACCTACTTTCCATTTCCACTCAGAAAAGCTTTGAAAGCCACCTGACTGTAGGCCTGATAACTGAGGAAAACATTCGTTTTGACACTGTGAAAGAAACCGACCTTGAGAGGAATAGAGAAATCCACATCTTTTGTCTCCTTCAATCCCAGAGGAATGAGCGGGATGCTGGCTGTCTCTCTGTAAAATGAAGACACAGAGAGAGCAGAATTGAATTTAGAAAAACCAACACGGGAATACATTCAGTATTTCTGTAAGAAACAGTAAGACCTCAAGGTTGACTTAAAAATGCCAGTCCTCCTACTCTCTCTGTGACTCAGAAGTGAGACATGCTTACACGTCCAACTGTATGTGACCCCTGTCATACATTACTAATATTACAACTATTCTCTGTAATCTTTAATTAGCTCTAAGACTGAATCAGCTGATAACGGAGTAAAGGACGGTTTACCCCCACAAGCCTATTGACCTACTTGGGTTGTAGAAAAGTAATGACCTGTTGCCTGGGTGACAGGTGCATGTGCAAATCTGCAAACTTAGATTAGCACAATAGAATGCTATTGTTTTAGTGGTGTCAATGCGTTTGCTATGGCGCTGCTGTTAGTAATGGGCCATGAGCTGAAAGCAGTCTGGGTGAAGACGGATGAGAGAACACATGAGTGTGAGCTGATGAGAGGCAGTCCTGGTCTGGCCTGATTGCGTCTAGATGACTGATAACAGTTCAGCCCCAGTGTGGTTCTGGGAAATGCTTGCGAAAAATATTGCGGGATCAGAGGAAATGACAAACCAAACATGCCTGTAAATAAAATCCCTTAAGACATTAACTGGGAATTTTGGTTTGTTTAAATTGGTTAATGCAGTATTTACCATGCTTTATTGTTTTACAAAAACAATAAGTTTTATTAAGCAGGACTGCATTAAAAGGATCAGTAAAAGCGTGTAATGTTGTAAAAGGTTTTGAGCTTTTGGTTCATCATTGAATGCTGAAAAAATACTCATAAAAAATAAAAGAAATAAAAAAAGTAATTTTAAACAAATGATATTTCACAACATTACCATATTTGCTTTATACTTTTTTAATCAAAGAAGTGTAGCTTTAAAAAACAATTTAGCAAATTGCTTAAAGTCTCAAAACTTAATAGCTTCAGTTATGTACAACAACATTTAGAGACGAAAATTCTGTCATCATTTACTTACCCTTCACTTGTGCCAAACCTGTTTGACTTTCTTTCTTCTGTTAAACCCAAAAGAAGATATTTTGAAGAAAACTGGAAACCTGTAACTATTGACTTCCATAGTATCTGTATTTCCTACTATGGAGGTCAATGGTTACAGGTTTTCAGCTTGGTTTAAAATAACTTTCTTTTGTGTTTTACAGAAGAAAGAAATGCAAAGGATTAGGACCACTTGAGTGTGAGTAAATAGTAAGTACAGTTTTCTTTTTGGGTGAACTATCCCTTTAAATGTACTTTACAAGTTTTAATGAACTGCCATTAGTTAACATTACACATTATCAGGGAACAAGCATACATTTATAAATAAATTAAAAATAACTGTTCATCATAACTGTTCAGCATTAAATAAAATTTACCAAATTAAAGCTTATTAAATGACATTCAAATTTAACACAACTAGCAGAAAATTACGTTTATCAATTCAATTTTGGGACTGATAACCCATGAAGTTGAAATTTGAAGCTGATCAAAACCTTTAATCTAATTTGTCCTAAAACTAATAAACAACACCCATTCTTGTCTTTAAAAAAAATATCAAAATTGTCCTAACAACTTCAAAATGTTAACTACTATAATGCCATTCTTCTACTGGAAACAATAGAGCGCAACAACATGATTTCGATGTTATGAATGTAGCACCAAAGCACTCATAACAACATCATGCTGGCATCCACCATATTCTTCAGTGCACAGCGTAATGAGAACTTCAAAGAATGCAAGCCAATCACAGTGTAGAGAACGTCCACAGCAGTGAGACACTGAGAACAGAAGACAGGTTTTGTTTCTGTACGCTCTTCAGGCCATGAGAAAAGTTTGTGTTTCAAAACCAGACAGAGAGGGATAGAGGGGGGTGCAGGCCAGGGGCATGAAAGAAATGAAAGAATGTGGTTCTGTCCTTACACACACGCACACACACAGACAGACAGACACACACACAAAAACAGTAAGCTGGCAACCAGGTGCAATGGAGAATGGTACATTGTGTGCAGCTACAGGAAGACCTTGTTCTGTTCGGATATCTGTGCATGAAACGCAGGTGATAACACCACGCCAATGGGAATATGTCTTTTCTCACGCGTTATCACACTTAACTGATAGCCATTGCTTGTTTTACAGGACAAATAAAGAAGGTTTTTAGAATTCTAAAGGAAAAATAAAAATAAAAACATTTGCAGTGCAGAACAAAATCGAAACAAGAATTCTCATTTATAAACATGGAGTACGCAAAAAACGGGCTGAAGTGTGTGTGTGGTAGAGCTGCACAATATACTGTTTCAGCATCGAAATCGAAACATGCAAGTCCGCAATAGTCACATCGGAGGGATCTGCAATGTAGTCGGGATTATAGATGACCAGACATTACCATTCAGAACAGAGTCATTTCCAATTTTAACCTTTTACCCTGTGACTGTGTAAGATTTTCAAGCAAACGTAAGCCATTTGGTCACGATAAATGTAACATTTGCAGCTTATTATTTGTACATTATATTATTATTTACTCAATGAAAGCGATACAGTGTTGTTATAAGTATTATTATTAGTATTAGTATAGTATTTTATTGTGACTATTTAATTTCTGTTTCTGAATACTGTTTGACTCAAAAAAATTATATTTAACATTTTTTTTTAAATCATTTTTCATGTCACTTTTTAAATTATATTTTATGCACATACACTCCTCTAAAGAATCATCCTAATTTATCTAAAATTATGAATTCTTCACAAGCTATTCAAATTATATGGTGAAATTGCATTTATTTAAATCGCAGTTAAGGAAAATATTGCAATGTAAATTTTTTCCAATATCAAGCAGACCTAGCGTGCTGCACTTCCCACACGAAAGTTGTGATCAATAAATAAAAAAACTTGAAAGGAGAAATTAAGTTGAAAGTAAAATCTTAGTAAAAATATTTAACTTAAATACTTATTAAACCACTTTAAATCATCATATGAGCCATTAGTAAATCAATTACAATTTATTCTGGTGTATATACACTCTTAGTAAGATTTCTACACAAATTGTATAAATCCGACCAGAGAGCTTCTAGAGAGAAAGCAAGTCTTTCAAAGTCAGAAAGCACAACCACAAAAACACAAACAAATACAGGCCCAGTCCAAAACTGACATGCCTACTGCTTTGTTATAACCTTTTATACCACTTCAGAATACAAATACAGTAATAACAAGAATTAAGAATTAAGAGCCAAAGGATTAAGGACCAAACTCAAACGAATGCTAATTGAATTTATATATTACATGTATATTTAGCAAAAAAAGAATGAAAAACATTTGGGTTTTTTGTTTATATACTGGGGTATACACTTTTTTCACCCCATTGAATTTCGTTACATAGACAAAAAAAAATCTTATATAGAAGTGTATCAGAGGCAAAAAGGGATGATGTGAACAAGATGAAAAATGATTCAGAATTACAAATTTTGGATGAACTGTACCTTTAACCCATACCACACATTTAGCTAAAAAGCTGAAAAAAACAAGTGTCAGTTTTTCATGTTTACAGCTTTAAAGCCAGTTGTAATTGTGTATGTAGGTCAGGGGTTCAGAATCAGGTGCAGATGTCTGCAGGAGGTTTTTCTGGTTTACTACCAACCCTCCAGGCAAAAGGCATAAACACTCTTTCATCAGTGTTTGGCCCAGAGGAACAAACCAGAGGTGGTAGTAAGCCTTAACATGTTATGAAGCAAATCCTGATGGAGAACTAGGCCAACACAGCACAGTTAAGCAGGGTTTGAGCTGAAAATATGGCTGAGCTTTTGTAGAATGTTATTCACATGAAGGATGCCAAGATGATGAAGGATGCCAACAACACTCAACTGTGTATACGTGAGCACACACACGCATTCACCCTCACCTCGGTCTGAGAGGCAAACGAGGGCTTAGAAAGGATTTAAAGAGGACAAGAATCTAACCGTAACCAAGGAAACACTCTCAAGGCTTGCAAACTAAACATAACACATCAACAGCGTGACGGTCACAAAAGCATGACTGCGGTCCCCTTTGAATCTTTTCATTTGAAGAGTTTGCATTTTTAACAAAAGGATCACTTGAATGTCCTTGAATAAAGATTACATGTTTTTATTTCTCTCCTCCTTGCCATCTGTCATAAGATATGACAGAAAGATATTAAGATATGATCTAAGATATTTTACAACATGTTGTTTTTTCACACATGAAACTTTAAAAATGTATCACGCATGTGATAACTGTGATGGCATACTATAAAAAAAGGCAGCAGAAATTTAAATTTAAAATGAAAAGAAAAACAGACTCCGGCATTTTCATCTGACACGTGAATGAGGACACATGTGGCATGTGTGCGAAGGAAGGATGAGCCTGACAATTCACTAGAATCCTCAACCTGTCAAACCACCTTTTTAAAACCTTGTCTGACCAGTTTTGTATGGAGTTGCTTTCTATTGGAAATCCGATTAATGTAGAGAAACTTAAGTCGATGCAGACCAATCAACCAATAAGCCATGAGGAATTTATTGGATTGTTGAATCATTGTTAATTGCTAATTGCTGTGATCTTACATGAGTGGCAAATTGCTGGGAGGGACAGACACACAGACACAGAGACAGACAGACAGACAGACAGAGGCACAGGCACAGACACACACACCTTCAAAAAAATAATGACAAGTCAATCTTATAATATATATATTATTAAGTCCGAAATATATATATTATTATTATTTTTTATATATATTTTTTTAAATGTAAAACAAATCATTATTAATTATTGATCATAAATCATAATTTATTATTAATTACAACTAATAATAAATACATAAATGAATGATATACATAAATGAATGATGAGATTCACTTAACCTTCATTTAAAAAAAGGCTTTGTTTGAAGGCTTTATGACCAGATAGCAGAAGTTAACTGAAGCCCTTCTAAGGTATTATAATTTCAGAAGAAATGTATCTGCTATTGCCTACGTGGAATCACACAGAAATTCAAAAAAAAAAAAACTCTACAGATTTCCGAGAAATTCAAACACCTGCAACAAAGATCTACACATCCCCTAGGCATTCTGGGTTTTTTATGACATATTTTGGCATATGTGATCATGCTTTCAGCTATCAGTAACCTTATGGTTCTCTCAATTACACACTAAGCAACCACATTGAAATACATTACACATAATTTCCACCTAGGACAGTACAGATGAGATAATACAGGGCACAGAGTTCTTAATCATTCTGTACACGCCCCTCGCAATACTGTAATTCATCAGGGATGCTCTGTGTGTCCAGATGAACTGTGTGTGAGCAGTAACTAGGCATTCTGTCTCTGCAGATCTTTCTGTGACCTGAACTTGTTCTTACTGTATCTTACTTCATCAATCAGTGCTACAGTGTGTGTGTGTGTGTGTGTGTGTGT
>CAIGQW010053631.1:6722846-6773892 GCA_903798125.1 Danio choprae
AGAGAGAGATTATGGCAGATTCGTGGGCATGTGGGGAGGCAACAAGGTTAGTAAAAGCAGACGACTTCTTACAATCAATCTATTATACTGCTATCCTTTCTCTTTTGAACCACAAGTGTCTGAGAGCCATGAATGAGGGAACATTCCAGATGGGCTCTGAAGATAGAGCAGCTATGAATGGAAGGTAAAGAGACTTCCAAACCCCCACCCAATTTTAATGAGCTCAGGTAACGTGAAACAGGCAGACATCCGGATCTAACGAAGGGAGAACTGACTCATGTATATCATTACAATACATACCAGGCCTTCTTCAGATCTGACTCACACATTAAACACAGAAGCAAATAAGATTGTTAGCAAACTATCGACAGAGAGATCCTCAGGCGTGTTTGTGTGTATGTGCGAGAGACGCAATACCATCACCTCTCAAAATACCTAATTTTAACCTCATTTGCTGACGTGTGTTGATGTCTACATGCCTGCGTGGACGTGTTAAACAGGCTGATGAATAGAAGGCCTCCGGGTCATTAGCACTCACATAACAGCACTGTAATGACCTCACTAGTGTGCCTGTCATTAGATTAAATTGGTGATTAGTGGGAACTTCACCAGATGCAGAAACATTCATTTGTGATTACGATAATGCATACTGATAAATTATACCAGTAAAAAAATGATCATGGCATGCAAGTGTTTTACATACTTGTCAACAGCACTTTTCACATTTGGTGCTTGACTTTATATGAAAAACTGTTACTTGCCATTTGGCAATTCTTACAATGGCTGAGAACATGATATGGTTTAGAGTGGTTATCAAGACTGCATTGTAATTATATACACATGTAATCTGATGTGCAGCACAGTGAACAGCTCATGATAACAGTGTTTTCAGTGTCTTCGAGAGGTCGGTTTGCGGTAAATGCTGCTCTAAATTAACTATCTCAGCAGATGTTTGGAGTTTGAGTCAGTTAAAATGCACATTTGGAAATGCTGCATGCACCAAACATCTTTCCAGCCTAATGAGAATGCATTCTGTTGTAAATAAAAACAAAACTTTATTTAAGTTGCCAGCCAAAATAAAAAAAAGTTAAGTAAAATGAATAGTAAAATATATCAATCACTTATTGCTATATACAATAATATGTGTTTGATTTTTCAACTGTAGTTAGAGATTATTGGCACAGATGTGAAGGGGGAGGAGAATTTACACACGCATCACATTTAGTCAAAGACTTCCACAATGAATCCACCTGTGTATCCCCGCTCATGCCTGAACGGTAGCCAATGGCTGATATCTTAAATTCAACAAACATGGATTATAGCCCTAAAATATTATCAACACATAGTGAGCAAAACAAAAGAGCCTCACTTAGGGTTTCTTGTTTAAAAGAGCGTGTCCAAACATCATTGTTCTATTGAGATTTAAAGCCACTTTGACGTCACAGTGCCAATCAAATGCTTTGCTCCAAGGACCAACCCAGCAGGTGTGCCCTTCAAACCATGGAGACAACAGACACACTTAACGTCCCCATGGCAAACAGCTTGCCCAATGTTACAGCATGTACAGCGTTTCCCTCATCGCAAAGGGAAAACACTGGGAGCTTTTGAGAGAGCTAATGTAATGTAAAAGCTGCAGTTTTTACAACAAGAGACAAAAAGAAGTTCGGCAAACTTGTCCAAATGCCTGCAGAGGTATGAATGTGGGTGTTTGCTGATAAGACATCAGTCTTTCTTATCTGCTCAGGTTTCATTTACATAAATGTTTCCCTGAACAAAACTGATAGAAATCTATCAGTCTGGTCTGGTCTGCTGGTCAGTTACAAATCAGGCAAATTATGTCGTACCATCCAAAGTACAGTCAGAGCTTCCCTGTCCTGTAAAACCTTGACACACCAGCATCGTTTTAATCAATGACTGAAAATTCAATCTTACATACATTTTTTTAATTGATTATAAATAGTTAATACCTTTTACTTTTTAATTAAATAATATTTTAAATATTACCATTTTACTGTGTTTTTAAATAAATTAAAAGCACACTGCTGGCTGCCTTTAAGATCAAAAGAGACTTTTTTTTCTAAACGTTCATAACAAGCTCAAAATAACACCTTGCACACAAAGGTAATTATAATGTTTTGGACAATTTTGTAATCAAGTCATTCCAGTTGAAGAAACTAAGGTAATCTTTAAGAAAAATATGTGTTATATAATTTATTTATAGAAAAAGGTCAATCCCTGCCCTTCCTCTTAGTTTCGGCCATGGAAATTAAGCTCTGTTCAGAACATATTGCTATAGTTACAAATTTATACAATAGAATATATTTTACACAATTACGAACATACATATTAATAATTACACACACACACATACATACACACATAGTGGAAAACATTTGAAGTGGATCACCACCTTTCATCAAAGCTGTCCTAAAGCTATTGAACAACACCCATTCTTGTCCTAGGACTATTTTGGAAAACATTTAAGATTCACTTTGAATGTTGATTAGTATATAGATGCCCAACGAGTACTCCAAAGAAACAACATGAAAAATATTTGCATGATACGTTCTACATTTTGCATGTTTTTCAGTCAGACAGTTCCTTCCTCTCGTCTGGATCACCTATAGTTTTATGCATGAATGATTGGCGGTTAATATTTAAAGTGGTGTAAGCAATACATGGTTAACAGCTGGCTACTAGAAAAAAAACAAAAAAAACAAAAAAAACACACAACTTAAAAAATAAAAGTAAAAAAAGAACATACTAATAGATCTAAAAAAAAAAAAAAAAAAAACATATCTAAGCAAAGCTCATATATATTTGAGTTTAAGAAAGATTTCATGTTTCAGCCTCCAGGTGCTGAAAATCTAAATGTAACAAAGCATTTCCAGTCTCTTTAGTCATCAGCTTTAACAAAGACACAATTTTACTGTGTCTATCATCAAATCCAAATCTAAAGGTAAGAATGCTAAAGGTGCGCCTGACTGTCAGACCTGAGTGCACATGAGCTTCAAACCCTGTTTTCTCCACACGTTCACACACAAACAGAGAAATTCTTTGCTGACAGTTAGCAGAAAGCTTCTGACTGAAACTTCACCCCACAAAGAGCAAAACATTCCTCCAAAACAAGGCAGTGATTTACCCTACAGAGAAAGGAGCCAGAGCTCTATGGTCCCGTGCCAGGCAGATGCTGTTGTGTAGCCAAAACAAAATAAAAGAAAAAAAAGAATATGGTCCCTTCTTTAAAAAAAAATTATATTTTAAACATCAAATTCTGGGAATGATTTCCTACACATGTTTGCATATCACACAGGCCAACACATGAGGTGAGGGTGATGAATGAGCGCTTGACTTTGTTTGTGTCCACACATAAGAGTGCTTGACTTACTTGAGAAGGTTCTCAGCTCCAGCTCTCATCCGCATCTGCTTGATGATTTTCTGGTTGAGGACTGCTCTCTTATTCTGCAGCTTACTGCGGCCTGTCTGAGCAAATGGATTACATCCCTGTCAGAGAAGGAGATGAAAAGAAAGAGATTAACAACAGGTTTTTACAGGCGAGGGTTTCTTATTTACGATTCAATCTAATGTGAATTTACGGCCAGTTTTTATACATATGCTGTGAATATTTTCGCTGCCTTGTAAAGCACAACGACATGTATTACAATGTGCCTATAATGATAAAAACACAAGCACATGCCAGCCAACACATACACTTTTTGTTATGCTATTAAGGTGTGGCATGAGTACATGACGTAACAAGATCAATTTCCCACCCAGACACACCTATACAGAGTTTCTATCATAAATGTGATTGCTCAGGGAGTAGGTTTGATTTATAGGAGGCTGGTATCAATCTAAAATGGTTAAAATACCAAAGCTCTTATCTTATCCTTTATTTATTTCTAAAAGTATGTCTATTGCTTTGAGCAAAACAATAAAAAATAATTAAAACGCAATGGCTTTGAAGGGATTTATTTATTCATTTCATTTCAATCCAGTCTAACTAAAGGCCAGATAAGCTAGGCAGGACAAATTACTACATAAAAGTACAGTTGGGAGTGGAAAAACTGTATTATGAAGGGATGTGAATGGAGAAACAGCTTTTTTGAGGGAAACAGCTTATATTTTAGGAATCGAAAGCGCATCTAATCTAATATTAAACATGTTTGCCTTTAAATGTTTGTTTTGGACTGACCTATTTTTAGACTTATTACTGGAAAATGCTCCTTTATTAGAGAAATTACAGGTTATTTTGAAGCAGGTGACATTCAGCATACTTCCTTCATTTCTGTGGACTCCACAAACAGTGCATGTTGCACAACTACAACAGAACAGAAGGTCAATGGGAGTCAAAACTATAGTGTGATTGCTTATGGAAAAAGACTCAACGTGATCAAAGCTACCCATTATGCTTTTTAAAATGAAAGGGCGACAGCAGGACCCTCCATCTTAAATAAATGGCACAAATACCAGTGAACTGAAAACGGCAAACCTAAGTAAATCTCACTGACTGCAAAGCTATCCTGTCTCCTCTCATAAATACTGTGTCTGAAATGCAAACTCCTATAAATGCAAAAATAGCCAAGTCCATGCCTTTTCACTGCTAATTGCTCATGCTCAAAACTTAAATGAGAATGCAAATTAAGGATTACAACAACTTAAAACAAAAATAATTACAATGATTACAATCAAGATTAATGATCGAATTAGTGATCTGCAGTGTTGAAATGCTTTATTCATCAGTGTTGAAGGAAACAGCTCTGGTGGAAGACAGACGACAGCAACGTTTCAGATTACACACGGCTCATATCTCTGTCTCTTGAGTTACCAGAACCCCACATGAAAAAAAAAAAAAAAAAACATACACAACACACGTGAGACACCGATATGTTCAGTGACGAGTGCCTCTTTTATTGACATGACAACTTACTGGCCCATATGGTTTTATTCCCATAACACAGTTTGATTCATATTTACACAATTTATCTCAATTATATCATTTAGTTGTCTTTTTTCTGAGTGTTAATTTAGCAACCTGAAAAAGGGTGAAAACCATAGTCCGCTACTGTGTAAACACAGGCTGTCCCAATACATGGAACAGTAGATGTCAACAGGACCCAGTGTGACCTTTGTACATTCTAGAGCACTGACCAGGGCAATGTTTAGCCGAGCAGAACCAAAGAGATGCCAGTGCAACTGCACGCTCACAATCACACAGCAATTACCCCAACTAACAGCGCAGACAGAGCAGAAACAAGGTCCTAATCAAACCAGGGCACAAACGAGAGCAAAAACAGGGCCCCAAGTGAATTCTCTGTATTCAACTGTAACATATGGCAAGAATTTTTGAGCACAAATATGAAACTACACTAACAAATGTTTATTTCTATTTTTAGCTCTTTTTTGTTCTCTAAATGCCAAAATGATTAACCGCTCTGTTTCTGCAATGTGGTAACAAGATTAAGCACCAATTAATGAGTTATGCAACTAACAGTATATGCCATTCTGATGGATCATGCATTTCCTTCTTACTAATAAGTAGTTGGTTGCCATTTGATCACTTTACTCAGTCTACATAATGCTGTGAGATATTCAGGAGCCATGTTATACTAATCCTAAAGCTCTTAACAGCTTCTACTGCCAGTGCCGGGACATGAGATGGGAGCATCTGTGTTTCATTAACGTTTGTGGTTTGGCTATGCACTGTCACTGGGCAAACGTAACATTAATAGGAGGAAAACTGGAAAAACATGCCGAATCTGCAATTCAGTTTCTCCAAGCCCCACAGCCCAAGCAGGATCAGCTCAGGCAGAACTGGACCAAAACCACATCACCACTCTGAACCACCCCCACCTGGGAACAGGCCTGAAATCTTTCTAGTGCGACCACACTTCTTTTCAGAGAATTAAATGTAACAAACGAAAATGAGACACAGGAAATGTACTAAACAAACGCAACCACTTACAGCAGCAAAATGCCTTTCCACTAAAATCCAACCATCCATGCAGTACCATATCCATATACACTCAGAAAACACAGTGATTCATTCTTCCCTTCAACTTTGTTTCATGTAAAAAAAGCCAGAAGAAAAACTTTCTGAGAAACTGAATGCTTTGCAGATCCAGTTTGACATCAAATACTTTACCATCAATAAGAAGACCTAATCAACAAAGCCCAAACGATACTCTTGAGAGAAAAAAAGGGTGAGCTCAAGCAAGACAATGGACCTCTTCAGCTGCCTTTCACAAAAACTAAAAACAAATCCAGAGGATTAAAGATCAAGCATAAATGACAGAGACTAAGAATGGGTTATACTCTTCCAAGATCAGTGAACACATTTATGTCACGTAAACCCAGAACAGAACTGTACAAATACATTTTTTTAGAAACAAGCCAATTTTACCATGAGGACCAGTGAATTTAAAGAAATCAAAATAAAAGCCCTTTACCAGACACAACTGAAGGTACAGCAGGTACACAATTCCTCGTGAATAATTCCACCAAAATACAACAAAAATTCAGTCTTCTCAAATTTTTTGTCATGACAGTGGCTAACACAACTACTGTATAAAATAAAAATAACAAATCATAATGAAATAATCAACACTGACCTGGAGTACCTACTTGCACTCATATAAACGTCATTTTTATTTCAGGCATTTAACTACAAATGCTAATCAAGTGTTTTCTTTTTATAATCTAAAATACCCATTTTAAATAACAGTTGTTATGTATTGTTGTGTATTAATTCATTATTAATAATTTCACTATACAAAACCTTTTTGGGGTCATTTCTGGCAGAAATCATGACTGTAAAATTGGTTTTGTAAAGGATCTTGATATAAAAACTGTAATATCAAGAAAGCATTTGGTTTAAAAAGGTCCATAAAAATTGAGAAAGCAGTGGAATATATAGAAAAGCCTACAGGATAATGTACAGAGTCTGAACTGTCTCGCTTGGCATTGTTTGTGGGCATCAGACCTCGCCAGCGTCCACATGCCCGGCAGATGTGTCCACCACCAGCAGATCCTGTTACCAACATCCCATGAAGGAGACAGAGAGGGGGAGGCACATTACCTCGTCCTTCACTTGTCTAAACTTCAGGTTAGAAGACTCGTGAAAGAACATAAAAATTGGTTTCTTTTTCGCATCGACGGGAGCAAAACTACAGTTATGGTAACATCTATCAAACTAACAAACTGTTGAATAACTTAAAATAAACTCCCGAGTCATCGAGTTCACAAAAACACAAACTCCGAGACGAGTCCCTCCTACCTTTTTGAAGTAGCCGTTTTCCACCGGTCCGTTGCTCTTGCAGCCATTGGGAATGAGAGTGTCCGTCATTTCTGAATTCTCAACCGATAGCCTCGATGAAATTCAGAGAGCACAAGTCGTGTGTGTTCCTGCTGCTTCACAGGTGTGTGTGTGTGTCTCTCTCTCTCCTGGTTCTCGGATGTCTGTTGATGCTCCACTGTAGTCCAAACTCTCCTAATCACACTCAGGATTCGCTATTTGCCCTGCACTAGCACTTCCCCTGGCCCCGCCCCAGATTTGTCACGAAAGCGTAGCCGCCCCCCTTGGTGGGCGGAGTTTGGGTGATGTTACCTGCGCGATGGCCACGCCCCCGAATCGGCTTCCTTATAAAAGCCTAACTTCAGAGTTAAATTTAGCTCAGACACACTGGTTAGTAACTGTTTAACCAGACTGATGGTTTTCGAAATACAACAGTGATGTAAAGATTCATTTCTGGGTAGAAAAAACTGATTCAAAAATGTATGCCTGCCTGTAATTAGAAACTACTCATAATTAGATATTAGATGTTAATTATTTTGGATTTACATGATAACAAATTATTTACACTTATTGCAGTATTTTAATACATGCCTACTTTATTGACGTCCTTTATTGTTTCCAATTTAATTCTTATTTTTGTCTAAAAATAAAAATAAAACAAAAATAAATGTTACTGTCAGCCTGTTTGAAAATCATGTAAATTAATTTAAACAGAAGCATCTTGCCTATAAACCGTAAGCTTTAAGACAAAAAAACCCTAAACACAGCAGATGTAAAAGTTTTTATACATTAATATTTGTTGATATAATATGGAGATTTCAAAACCTTTCTTTCAGTCAAACTCATTTGAGCTAAAATATTTATTGAAGCCGCCCTTTGATTTAAAGTTAATATTTCAATAATTTAATAGTTCATTTGAATGCTCACAGTTCACTAGGTTTAATGGTTAATTTGGGTGTTATTTTGTTTTATTTTAAAATTATTTATTCATCTTTATGTTACATTATTATTACTTAATTAATGGTTGGCTTTTTATCAACCCTCTGTATCCCTGGTGTAATGTAATGTTTAATTGAATTCCATGATGTTAATAACAAATCTTATTATAACAATAA
Organism: Danio choprae; assembly: GCA_903798125.1. Lineage (NCBI taxonomy): Eukaryota > Metazoa > Chordata > Actinopteri > Cypriniformes > Danionidae > Danio > Danio choprae. Next base: position 6,731,256 of record CAIGQW010053631.1, read on the forward strand.
TTCCATTTAAATCCATGTCATAAACAAGTTAGGTCAAAAGTAGGCAAAATGATTTAACATTATTTAGATTATTTAAAATTTGAAATCACTGACAGTTTGAAAGTAATCTATGCAGCACTGAATATAGTACAACACAGACTATAAGTATAACTAGACAAATAACACGCCTGTGTGCACATATAATGTTCACAGGGACAGGTATACTTGAGTTAAGGCAACAACAAAAAATCCCTAAGCTTTTGTATTTTATGACAGTCCTGTAGGATAAAAGCGCCCTCTAGTGTTTATATAGTGAGTTCAATCAAACAAGTCACTCATTATGATCGCGATATTTGGCCTAAATTAGACCTGCCATTGAATAAGATTTGTGAAATGGATTCAATCTGCCAGACACCCCCCAGTACAAACAAACACATATTGTTATGCACCGGGGGACATTTTTGTTCATGGTTTAGGGCTTTGAGGAAATAAGGTCTGAAGTAAGTTTTTTTTCTTTGTTCTGGGATTATTACTTTTTCTGGACTGTACCCAGCAGTTACAAATCCATCTGTGTTTTTCTGTCTGATCCCAAAGCCACTTAATAATGTCTGGGGGCTATTTTTGTTCTTCAGAGAGTGAAACCTCTCGTAACATACTGACACACAAAGAAACACGCTCAGAGTTCATGTTAACCAATGTTTCGCTCTTTGCCAACTAGATCAATGCAGTTTTGATAAACAGGGCCAGCGATTTGAGGTCAAAGCTGCTGTAACTGACCTCTCACAGCAATGTAGCTCACGTGTGAATCTTTTTTTTTTACTCATATTTACTGTGACATATTTACTATTGTAGATTTGTTTAACTTCTTTTAGACTAGTTTATAGTATACTTATAATGCACTTACATAACACCTCACAATATGTTGAAAGTCACAGCTTGCTGAAGCAATGGTTTACAGTTAAAAAAAAAAGCTTAAAAGTACAGTTTTGTTTCTTAGTGTACGCAAAGCTTTTGAAAATAAATGTACTGTTTATGATTTAATTAAGGCCTTAAGCAGCAACATCGCTGTGATCCTTTCACTTGACCCTTCGGTAAGTTGTTCATCAGCAAACACCTTTCCCATGGCTGATCTAACCAGAATATATTCTCACTCATGATCCTAATTTTCTAAAACAGTATGTAGACAAACTGCTGCTCAGTTATTAAACATGCAGGCTGAAATTAACCTTTGATAATAAGAACTAATAAGAGATTATAATCAGATTATATACATGTGAATTTATTTTGACCTGATTTGTGTGTAAAAGGTGTGGGATTTTTTAAAAGTGACTGGGGTGTTGGTGGTGTTTCTTTTATTTATATGTGTTTGTTTCTCAGATATCCTTACTGTCTGGTTAATTTGGTTATAAAGAGTCTCCCATGAGGTAGTAATCTGAGATAGGCCTACATTTTCATATTTCCATTTAGTTATTTTGAATTGTTATTAACAGAAAATAACTTTACATCAGTGAGACTCACTCTCAAAAAAGTAAAAAAATAAATAAAAAGATTTTGCAGTAAATTCAAACATTTTCACTGACAATAAACACTTGAATACAATATATGGTTTATCTGATATATAATAAATTATATTTGTAATGCTATCTTAATTTAAAAAAAGCTACTACTGTATCGAATTCTGAACAATATTTGTCTGTCTCACTCTGTAACAAACCAAATAAGTAAGTTACCATATATGGTGCTGTTTTAATGCTATGCTAATCTTACATTCTAGCTAGCTGTTTTCAGGAGTTGTACTATGATTGTTTCTTGTTTAGATTTTTCAATAGCTAAATTTGGGGTTAAAATTACAACAGAAGTATGTATGCCTCAATACAAAATCTATCTCATAAGCTCTAACCACTCAGGTAACCACATCAATAAAGCCTGCCTTTATGCCATAGGCCTTTAGCGTGATTTTCAGAAGCCTTAGTTTTTCACTCCTCAAAAATGTCATTTATTACATGCTTGCATCTTCTTTAAGGGTGTAATTTCATCCAGAATGAAAATTCTGTTGAACACAATGTAAGTCATTTTGAAAAATGCTGGAAGCTGGCACCAATTTAATCCCATATCATTTTTTTTTTCATACTATGGAAGTCGATGTGTGCCAGCAACCAGCTTTCTTCAAAACATCTTCTTTTGTGTTTAACAGAAGAAAGAAAGTAATAAAGGTTTAAAGACACATGAGGGAGAATAAATGATAGACGTATGCGGTAATTAAATTTTTTGGGTGAACTATCCCTTTAATGCTTATGGTATTTTCAGTCTGTGTTTGTGTGTGTGTCAAGTGGACTCCACATTCCACAAAGTCTAGTTGAAGTGTTGTTCTTTCCATTCTATTAAAGCACACCACTAGATGGAGCAAAAAGTGTACAAAAGACTCCAGAATCACTGCAAAATCAGCACTCATGAATTTTAACGAACATTTCCCATTACAATAACATCAATCAGACGTTTCTCTTCGGTAAAGATGGCTAAAACATTAATGTGCAGTCAAATGTTAACTAACCAAATACAAAGCATAAAGAAGCAAATATGACTATCTTTACACAAAAATGAGCAGTAAAAGTGTTTGTTTGTTTGTGAGTGAGAGTGACTATCTGTCAACGTATTGTAAAGGAGGCCGGACTACTTTTACCGAGAGGAGTTCCTCCTCTGAGCCTGAATGACTTTTACAACAACAGGTTTCCGCTCATTTCTCTCCTCTATTCGGCAAGGCACAAAGCTGAGTGTGAGGCAGTGCTTTTCCTGTTCTGAATGGGCTAAGAGTGAGAAATGTCATGTACAACTGACCTCAGATCAGTGGAAACAGAGAAGCGCTCACGGCTGGTGCAGAGTTTAGTTGCTATGCAGCCATAGACCTCACCCCAAGAACTTTAGTTGCTCAGCGGACAAATTATGTTTTGTGATCCATAATGGCAGACCATTCGAGGCAGTGCAATGATCTGAGTGAAATTTCAAGGATTCCTTTTTGGACCGTTCAAATAATTGTGTAAGTGTTTTTGTTTGTGAGAATGGGGGATGAAGAGAGCTGGCACAGAGAGATGTGATTGTATAATTGTGTGTGTGTGTGTGTGTGTGTGTGTGTGTGTGTATGGAAGTGAGCATGTATGGGTGAGTGAGAGTGTTTGTGTGAGAAAGACCACACCAGCTACATTGAACATTGGACAAAGTGATTGATGACAGAATCGTTGGGTCCACCAGTCTCCCAAACACAGATGCATTCTGTACTGGCAATCTAGACTATTAGAGTTCAGGAAGTGTCTCAACCATTAAACAGCCCCTGTATATTCACTCCAAACTGCCAAGAGGACTGTAGTGCGGTTGCAAAGCCAAGAGGAAAAAAAATGCATTCGACTTTTTTCTCCATCTATTGGCTTACATAGTGAACCATATCTGGAGATACAGCTATTCAGTTTAGACACTTGATAAAAATTTTCCATGACGGTGGAATAAAGGTTTCCACTCTGTATGTGCGGCTCTACTGGTGACACTAAGCAGTCTCACAATAGTATGTATTTTGCAAGGCAGGAAAAGGCTATTTCTGTAAATGTGATAGATTTTCAATTAATTGGTAATTAATGCACAAATTAATTATAAAACAAACCAGTGTTTTTATGATTACTATAACAAATGAAATCCTCACTATTCTTTTAGCTTAGTCCCTGATTTATCAGGGGTCGCCACAGAGGAATAAACCACCAATTACTCTGTTAATATGTTTCAGTCGCAACTCATACATGCACATACTCACGAACTGTGGTCAATTCAGTTTATTCAATTCACCTATACCTGGGGGACTGTGGGGGAAACCAGAGCACCCAAAAAGGAAACCCACACAAACTTGGGAATAACATCCAAACTCCAAACAGAAATGCCTCGTGGTCCAGCCTGGACTTGATCCAGCAACCTTCTTGCTGTAAGACAACAGTGCTAACCACTGAGCCACCATGCCACACAAATGAAATTTCTATAATAAATATCAGTGTGCTACAGTATATCAAGCAGAATAATAAACTGTTTCGTACAGCTAAAATAACTGGAAGCAGATGACGTCAGAAGCCTCACACATTCAATATGGGATATATTGAAAATAAGGTGGATATGATAATAAAGTTATAAAAATAAAGCGATAATATGCATTGAGTGTTTAAATATTGGGGCAGCACGGTGGCGCAGTGGGTAGCCCTCTCGCCTCACAGCAAGAAGGACGCTGGTTCGAGCCTCGGCTGGGTCAGTTGGCGTTTCTGTGTGGAATTTGCATGTTCTCGCCGTGTTGGCGTGGGTTTCCTCCAGGTGCTCCGGTTTCCCCCACAAGTCCAAAGACATGCAGTATAGGTGGATTGGGTAAGCAAAATTGTCCGTATGTGAATGGAAGTGTATAGGTGTTTCCCAGTGATGGGTTGCAGCTAGAAGGGCATCCGCTGCGTAAAACATATGCTGGATAAGTTGGTGGTTCATTCCGCTGTGGCGACCCCAGATTAATAAAGGGACTAAGCCGAAATGAAAATGAATGAATGTTTAAATGTTTTAAACAGAATGTCATTCACATTAATTTGCTCAGCTTTTTAATGTCAAACTATATGAATAGGATCACGACCCCCACAGCCCAAAGACATGCGGTATAGGTGAATTGGATTAACTAAATTGGCCATAGTGTATGGGTGTTTCCCAGCACGGTGCTGGTTTGGGCTGGAAAGGCATTCACTGTGTAAAACATATGCCAGAGAAGTTGGCAGTTCACTCCCCTTTGGTGACCAATAATAAATCATGGACTACACTGAAGAAAAATGAATGAATGAATCATTAATGCTGTGTTGGTTCTGTTAGTGGTGGGTTACAGTATTGTTGCGCTCCCTGCATTTATCCAGGCAAGGCTGCATGACGGAGTTCATTCCCAAAAGTAAACTATACTGTCTTTCACAGTGCATCTGTGAGTGAATGTCTGTGCAAACTCCCCATTTGGATGTCAACAATCTTTAATCTATGTTCTTTGTTCACGGTCTGTGATCTCACAGTTTCACAGGCACAATACAAGCTCCAGTCTCCATCAGAATAATTGGTTGTTCAGGTGTCACTGTACCCCCACAGCAGTCCTTATCATCTTACACTCTCAGTCACAAGAGGGCCACATCCAAAATAAACAGGATCTGTTGGGATTTCTTCTGTTTTCCACTCAGTGACATAGAAAAGGTGTGTTAGCAGTTTTTGAAAATTAACCTGCATCTGTTGCTCTAAAGAGTTCAGCCATAAATGTTCTGTAGGAGAATGAGAAGAGGATAGGTGGAGGGAGCCGAAAAAGGTCCATGAAAATGGGTGCTTAAAAATCTGCTGTAAATTTTGTAGCTGATTTTCACAAAATTTCAGAACAGCCTTCACGCACAAACAGTTATTATTAGACAATTATTATCCCACTTATTATCCCACCTTATTATACAATTATTATCCCTCTTATGCCTTATTATTATGAAAAAGATTCTAATTCTTTTTCAAATATTGTGCTGTATTTCATTGCCTTAATGACAGTACATAATATATTAGTTATTGTGTAAGATACTAGTATTCAGCTTAAAGTGCAATTCACAGGCCTAAGTAGGTTAATTATTTTAATTAAGCAAATTAGCTTAACTAGAATGTCTGTCAAATTTATTTTATTCTGTAGCCAGGGGTCAATAATATCAATCTTAGTATTTTTTATTCCATTCAGTCATTCATTCATTCATTCATTCATTTTCCTTCGGCTGAGTCCCTTATTTATCAGGGGTCACCACAATGGAATGAACCACTTACTATTCTGGCATATGTTTCACGTTGTGGATGCCCTTTCATCCGCAACCAGTACTGGGAAAGACCCATACACTCTTGCATTCACACACATTCATACACTACGGCCAATTTAGTTTACTCAATTCACCTATACCGCATGTCTTTGGACTGTGGGGGAAACCGAAGCACCAGGAGGAAACCCACACGAACACGGGGAGAACAGGCAAACTCCACACAGAAATGCCAACTGGCCCAGCTGAGACTCGAACCAGCGACCTTCTTGCTGTGAGGTGATAGTGCCAACCACTGAGCCACCGTGACACCATTTTTATTCCAGTCTAACTAAAATAAATAAGACATTGTCCAGGAAATACTGTGAAAATGTTATTTCGCTCTGTTAAACACAATATTCGAAAAAGAATAAAAAACTCACAGGAGTGCTAATATGTCATTTGTTTTCTACACAGCACACTCTTCTGGCCCATTTTAAAATGTTCATCTTTGTTTAATTTCTTCTTTTTAAATATCTGACATTTGATTACCCCACAATATTTACCCCATAAACAGTGCACTTAATCACTTATATCAGTTTCTTAAATGCAAAACACATATTAAGCATTAAACCTTTATAAACAGGTTTTTAAGATCACAAAAACATACATTCGGTTTAATGCGTCAAAGCTTCTAACAGGAAATGTACTTAAAGGGTCAGTTCACTCAAAAATGTAAGTTCTGCCTCCTGCAGTTATTCCAAACCCAGACGATTATTTAAGAATGTTGGTAAAAAGACAGTTGACTGCAGCCTTCATCAGCTGTCTAATTACCAACATTCTTCAGAATTTCTTCTTTTGTATTACACAGCAGAAAGAAAGTCTCCTGGTTTGAAACAACTTGAGGGTGAGTAGCTACATTTTCCAAAAATAACAGGCTTTCCAAATATGTTGACTTCAATGCAACTGGCTTTCATTTTTTAGATATTTCTGCAGCATTAGGTTAAACCCATCTTAATCCAAACCAGTTAAACGAGCGGTTGCCTTGTGTGTTACTGGGGATTTTGAGGTTTAATTTGGCCACAACTTTCTCCGTGTTTCAGCAAATGGAATGATTATTGGTGACAAATCTTATTTTGACACATATTTTGGGAAAATGCATTGAATTTGTTTGTTTGTTTTAAACTCAACACTACACCCTGGGCAAACTTACCCCTTCGTTATGTTGGTGGCTGTTTTTGCCCCATTGACTTCTATTCTATTTTTGCTGTTGATCATTAGTTGCAGTGCAAAAACTTTCTGGCTTTGAAGTTATATGGACTATAGTCCACTTATCTTGATAAGTCTGAGAAAATCAAAACAAGAAGCTCAGCTCTCAGAACATAGTAAACATATTAAATATATTTAAGCACACACACTATAATCTGCTGTTTTACTTCATAGAACTCCAAATAAAAGCCAGAAACTTTTTTTCACAGGCCTATCTAAAGGTGTAATGCTTCCAACTGATGATAAATAGTAAAAATGACAAATTGTACCTCTTGCCAACAAGGAAAACCACCAACAATCAATACAGCGTGATTATATGGTGTCATGGTATTGCAATAAAAAAGTGGTTTTAATGGCAAAAACAGCCAAATACACAAAAGGGTAGTCAATATGAACAATACACAAGGGTAAAGTACTGATTTTATGATTTAAATTCTCTCAACAGTTCACACTTGTACCTAATTTATACTGCAGGTGAAAGAAAGATATAGACTGATATGCGCGTGCATTTGAGATCATTCATAACACCCTTGAAACACATCAAATACCCACAGAGCGGAAATAATGTGCAAACTGAAGGTCTAGAGTCACTTCATCAACAGCATCCAAAGGAAGAACATTCGAAAGCAGATGAGAAGTTTGTTTATATAAAATTTCAAGTAGCTGTGGATTGTAGTGTGATGTGCTGTAATTAATGCTAATTTGAATTTAATAAATTGAAATTTGTAGACTACTTCTGAAAATTGTTCAGTTAAAAAAATAAAATAAATACAATAAAATTAATTTCTAAATTTTCATTTTCATTTTCATTTCAGCTTAGTCCCTTTATTAATCTGGGGTCGCCACAGCGGAATGAACCGCCAACTTATCCAGCATATGTTTTACGCAGCGGATGCCCTTCCAGCTGCAACCCATCTCTGGGAAACATCCATACACACCCATTCACACTCATACACTCATACACTACGGACAATTTTAGCTTAACCAATTCACCTATACCGCATTGTCTTTGGAATTGTGGGGGAAGCCGGAGCACCCGGAGAAAACTCACGACAACACGGGGAGAACATGCAAACTCCACACAGAAACGCCAACTGACCCAGCCGAGGCTCGAACCAGCGACCTTCTTGCTGTGAGGCGAACGTGCTATCCACTGCGCCACCGTGAGGCCCCTAATTTCTAAATATATAAATAAAAAATAATAATAATAAATAAAAAATAAATAAATAAATGTGTTAAATTAACATGTGGGGTTAATTTAAAGCTAAATTAAGTGAAATGCTACTAATAATGCTATTAAAATAAAATATAATACTTTAGATGAAGGTTTTTGTCACAGACTCACATATGGACTTTCCAAATATTCCTGATAACCAAAAGGCTATGCCAGTTTTTAACACTGAATGCGATATTGAGGTGCTTCGGTGCCACCGGCGTCCTGCTCTTTGTGCGCATGTGGTGCAGGCAGGTGAACGCGTGCCAGCGCACAGTACAACCTGTTGATCTATGGAGGCAGGCAGCAGGAGTTCTGCGCATGCGCCAGCGCCCTGCGTCCTGCATCAACTCGCTATATGAGACCGGGCGCGGATACAGATGCCGTTTTCTTGAACAGCCGTACAAATGGATGGAACCGAAACGAACCGGAGAAACTGCGCGAAGTCGGAGCAACAGAAGATGTTGGACTCCGGGGGAAACCAAAGTGACAGGGTGACTCTTAAGAAAGAAATTGGTCTTTTGAGCGCCTGCGCCATAATTATAGGTAGGATGTTTTCTCATGTTTGATGTGTCAACGCGTGCTGCGCTTTAGCTTAAACTTTCTCTGTCCGCTTGTTTCTTTGTCATCTTCACAATATCTGCTTCTCTCTTCGCCATTCGTCTCAGTCTTTAGCCTTCACTCTTTCATAATCTTTCTCTTTCATCTGGCCAACATCTGGTCTCTGAAATGCGCTTTGCTCAGTGTCGACAGTTTATAGTAAAGTAAAGTATTTGATAAAATTCATGGTCAAACCTAAATCGTCACGCAGTATGGGGTACGTACAGCTGTCTAGTATGGTAGGTCAAGAGTCCAGGAGAGGACAAACAGCGTGGTTTTGGTAGAGAAGAGCGGCTCGTGCCATGCCGCTACTTACAGTAGTTTCCATGAGACAGATCTGTTCATCAGAGCGCGGATTGCATCATTGAGGAAGAGAAACGGGCTGAAACTCAACTCCGCGCTTACGTGGCTACAGCAGCCCACCACACTGTGTCCTTCACGTGCCCCGAAAAAACCCACCGAATAAGAGTCTATTGCTATATACGAGACAGTGAGAAATATCAAATTACAGTATGCGGAAGTGTACATTTATACCGGGATCGTTTTACATCCTTTGATACAAACCACACAAAGATCTTGTGTTAGGGATGTTCTGTAGTAGGATTAGGATTACAGTATAGTCATTCATGAAATTGGTTCTGGCAAAAATAAAATATCTTTGCATGCTCAGATCTAAATTTAGTCAACCATAGAACTCGTGGGATGGACATATAGGCTATAGCTGCATCCAAATGAAAAGTAAACTTTTCAGTTGGAATGTGAGTTGATGACAAAATGTTTATGTATTTAATGTATTTATTGTCTTGCTTAAATGAAGGTCATCCAGTGGAAGCCATAAGAGTTTTTATGTAATTTGTAATATTTAGTGTCTGCCATGTCAGTGATATTTAGCTCTACTCTTTTAAATCTTGTGCTATTAAAGAGGATTTGTCTCCACAGCATATAATATTGTTTAGTTTTTTTTTTAAATCACTTCAGCATAAGCAATAAAAATACTGAGATCTAAAAAAAAAACTGCTTATATTTCCACCAATATTTTCCACATTATTTTAAATGGGCATGACATGAATTACTGAATTTCCCGGAGAATATGCTATATTGGGGTGACACGGTGGCTCAGTGGTTAGCACTGTCGCCTCACAGCAAGGTCCCAGCTGGGTCAGTTGGCATTTCTATGTGGAGTTCGCATGTTCACCCCGTGTTCACGTGGGTTTCCCCCAGGAGCTCTGGTTTCCCCCACAATCCAAAGACATGCGCTGTAGATTAATTGAATTGTATGGATGTTTCCCAGTATTGGGTTGCAGCTGGAAGGGCATCCGTTATTTAAAACATATGCTGGATAAGCTGGCTGTTCATTCCGCTGTAGCGACCCCTGATGAATAAAGGGACTAAGCCGAAGGAAAATGAATGAATTATGATATACTGCTGAAAAAACAGGTCTTTAACAGTGTGTAGATTTGCTTAGGTTAATATATACTGTATAACTGCCAAAATATATGACTAGTCTTTCTCTTTAAACTATTTATTTTTTTAAATGTTTTTTTATGTATTTACTTTGTTTTTACAAAGTAGTGATCACTTAAGATGATTAAGATATAACTGATGTTAACTGTGTGTTCACCCTTTCTCCAAAATCTATGGCTGTAGTAAGATCAAGCTATTCATTGAGTATAGTGGTTCATTGTTTTGATCTTGGTGATCAGCATACAGGTGCAGGTGTGGATTTCAGTTATGTTTATGGTTTAGTCAGTGGCTTTATGGGTAATAAGGAGGAGACAACAGGTTTTTGAAACCGTCGTTCACCATTTGAAATGTTTGGCGTTGATCTGACAGCACCTTTAAGAAGAGTATATAATTGGAGATTACGCAAAGGATTTCCCAGAGGCAAAGTAACAGCTGCGTTTTAACTGGGACTTATTTACCGTCTGATCATGGGAAAGTTTTTCTGTGCTAGAATGTCTTCCTGATATTACTCAAGGTTACAGACAAGTTTTATCATCACTTTTACCGTTTTATCAGTTACTCTACCTATTTTTTTGCCCAACCAGTACTTTTATTTTCATCTGTTTGATCTTCTTTACATAATACATAATATGCACATAATGGGAAATGTTAAATTACCTTAATTATTGTCTGGTATAGTGGTTAAACCGGATGGTTCACCAAAAAATATTAAACTGACTCACCCTTAAGTTGTTTAAAACGTCCATGAGTTTAACACAAAATAAGATAGTTTTAACAATGTGGGGTACAAATACAGTTGATAGTAGCCAATGACATCCATAGGGGAAAAAACACAGTGCAACTCAATGGCTACCATCAAAATATGTTTATCGACATTCTTTAAAGCATCCTCTGTTGTTTAACTTTAGAAAATATATATATTTATTGTTGGAACAAGAGGAGAGTGAATAAATGATGACAGAATTTTCATTTTGGGATGATCAGTAATGATTTTGTACTATAGTTTAATGATATGGCATGAAACCTTAAATTTTACATTGGCATCATTGTTGGTAAATTTCTGGAGGAGTACATATTTCTGTTAATCAGACATTGTTTTGGTGTGCTGTGAGTTGTGCGACCAGTCAAGTGTGGTGTTGTGTGACTCCACGAACTTCAATCAGGAACTTTGAGCCTCATTTGTCTGAGTGTTTTTGAGATGCGCTGGACCCTGTCATATCAACTTCACTGCTTTATAGTTTGTGTAGGTTCAAGGCGCTAGGAGCAAACATTCACATCCACTTATGATGCTACCAAATTATATTTCATGTGAGCACACGCAGACAAAGAAAGAACTCGAACCCTTACATAACGATTGGGCCCATAACTCTGACTGAGCCTCCTATAATTGAACCTCTTTGTTTAAGTTTTCTGAGGCATAATCATTCACACACTACACATGCTCCGAGCACTTTGACTGAATACTGAATACTAGACCCTTATCTCGATTTCACAACAGATGTTGACTCTAACATTGTTGATCTTATTTATTGTGTCCGTTTGCCTGGAATGTGGAACAGGTTTTGACAGCTGTGAGCGTACAGTACTTTTAGGACATTGTTTTCGCGCTGAAAAAAGATTGCACAAATCTTTTTATATCAAGTAAGAAATTGATTAATATCAATAATTGATTCATAGTATTTTAACTCTTTTTTTGAATATTACCATCTACCTTATACAAATAAACTTATATTCAAATACGCTAATTAGTGCAAATGGATTTTTAGTCAGATGCTCAATTCAGTCCAATGATTTATATTATTTTCGATTATAGGAACAACAATATATAAAAAATAACAACCCATTGCTGTTTCTGTTATTTTCTCAGGCAACATTATCGGCTCAGGCATCTTCATCTCTCCAAAGGGGGTTTTGGATCATGCTGGCAGTGTGGGGTTCTCACTCATCGTGTGGGTCCTGGGAGGAGGGATCTGTGCCCTGGGATCTCTTTGTTATGCTGAGCTGGGTGTCACCATCCCCAAATCAGGTGGAGACTACTCATACGTGACAGAGATCTTCGGAGGATTGGTGGGGTAGGTGGATTGCTGCTCTCAAGAGTGTTACTCAATAAAACGAGTAATAGGTTCAAATGCATGAACCGATGGAACATTAATTGCTTTGGGTGAAAATGTCAACCAAATGTCAATGTGAATGTCTCAGTTTGTGTTTGAAGACACAATTGAATGTCTCTTCCTCAGGGAGATTCACGTGTTTACTTGTTCACTCAGTTATAACACTGACACTATTCAGAATTCTGCATGTATACTGTATGTGATGATAAAGATGGCCAATTGTTGTTTTCACAGCTTCTTGTTGTTGTGGAGTGCAGTGTTGATCATGTACCCAACGACTCTGGCTGTGATTGCGCTCACCTTCTCCAACTATGTTCTGCAGCCTGCCTTCCCAAACTGCCTGCCTCCATACATCGCCACCCGACTCCTCTCAACCGCCTGTGTCTGTGAGTAAAGCACACAGCATTTTAATGAGACAGCATTTGACATTCTCAGGTTAGCTCTGATTTAGTTAAGTGAGGTGACTAGATCATTTTAGTTTTTGAGATACAGCAAATCACTTTTTAGTGTGTGATAGGCATGCGTCCTATATTAAAATATAAAAATTCAGAATTATTTTGTTTTAACAAAAAAACAACTAAACCATTAAATTAAAAATATAGTGGTTTTAACACTAGAATTCCTGAGGCTGACGTTTTAAAATTTTGTAATTAAAACCCATTTAACTTCAGTACACTGACTTTTCATGTGTGTATATTTCATTCTAACATTATTTTATTCAAATTTAAAAAACACAAGTTCTGAGCATTTCTACTCTGAATGGCCATAAAGGTCAAATTGACACATGCATTTCACCATCCGCTATTTTTTCCTGTGGCTTTTAATATGCATGCCTCTGTTGCCTAGCAAAAAAAACCACCAACATAACTTTCTGATAGCAAAACACAGCTTTACTTCAGACATGTCTTTCAAACTTTCAAAAACATTTTCACATGCGGTGAAAAAATCTGCTTGCTGACAAAGTGGAGCTCAGGGTCAGTCTAGTAACTTGTACACAATTATAGTTTTTTTTTTTTTTAAATATTGTATTTTTAGAATGATGACTTCATAAAATATGACACATTCAAAGTAATTCTAAAATTTCAACAGAAGCTTTGACTGTAAATGTGTCGTGACAAAAATTCAATTTGGTAATGTCTTATATGAATGGTCAGAATGAGAATCCTATTCATTCATTCATTCATTTTCATTTCGGCTTAGTCCCTTTATTAATCTGGGGTCGCCACAGCGGAATGAACCGCCAACTTATCCAGCATATGTTTTACGCAGCGGATGCCCTTCCAGCTGCAACCCATCTCTGGGAAACATCCATACACACCCATTCACACTCATGCACTACGGACAATTTAGCTTACCCAATTCACCTGTACCGCATGTCTTTGGACTTGTGGGGGAAACCGGAGCACCCGGAGGAAACCCACGCCAACACAGGGAGAACATGCAAACTCCACACAGAAAGGCCAACTGACCCAGCCGAGGCTCGAACCAGCGATCAGCGACCTTCTTGCTGTGAGGCGAACGTGCTACCCACTGCGCCACTGTGAGGCCCATCCTATTCATTCTAGTGTCAAATTAATAATTATAATTAATATGAAGATTTGCTTAAAATTAATCCTGCCTGCTTGTAGGGTCATGATGATTAATTACTAATTATTAGGGTTTTTAAATATTAACATTACGTGAACATTGGATAAGATAATCTAAATGTAAAAACAGAGTGCGTATAAAGGAGTATGAACAATTTTATATTTAAAATTTACAATTCATTAAGAGACCAAAAAATTAATCTGTATGAATCAATTGTTTAATTTAAGTCTTTTTGTATCTAACAGATTTAATTTGGCCTTTTATTCACATATAAACATTGATTAGCAAACATAAACAGTAGTTCACCCAAGCCTGTTTGATCTGCAAGAACAGAACGCACCGTTCTTTAGAGAAGCACAAACAACTGTATATGTAACTGTTTTCCAAAGATGAGCAAAAGTCTAATCGGTTTGGAACCAAACTATTTTTTATTTTATTTGGAGGAGATCTAACCTTTAAATCAGGACTAGATTTAATCATGATGAGTCTAGAGGCAACACTTTGCCCTTCATCTGTCTTTGACTCTTACTCAACCACCATTCTCTTTACTGTGGTTTAATCTTGATCCCAGTTCTTAACCCTGGTAGGCGTGTGGCAGGATATTTTGGGAGCTGGTGGCGATAACCCAGTCAAATGTATGTCTATGCATGCGCACGTCTGTGTGTTTGTTTCAGGAGTGCCCCGTGACTCAGCTGGTTTGGACCTGTCAGATCTGGACAGGGGCTCTCAGGAAGGAGCACTGGGGGGGGTGTCAGTGTGGTCAGTGGTCCTAATGCTGGCCGAGCTGAGCCATCCATCCCTATTTTTGGCAGTGGTATCTGTCCTGAAGATCAGCCAACTAAAACTTTGAGTCAGACATACTCCAAAGAGCAGGGTGGAGAGGGTCCGTGGCTCTATTTCAGGAAGACACCTCATCTATGTGCCCTATGAAAGGATGCTGGGCCAGCATCCCTAATCACTCTGCTCTCTTCCGATTAGCCTGATATTTGGGGAGCGTATTTGATTGGGTCTAGATAGCAGAGTAGGATTTGTATCGATGTTGTGATATAAAGGCACCTGACTCTCAGGCTGCATGGCGTCAGACTCCGTAATGGTGCCAGGCTTTGAGCTGCAGGAACATGTGGGCGTGTCCTCTGTATTGTGTATTGTTTGGGGGTCTCGCGGTAGCCCGATTTACCCCAGTGCCCTTTGATGGACAAGAGCACAGAGGCGGGACTTTGTCAGTGCCGCTAAAATGCTGTTAAACCTGACAAATGAGGAGTGAATTATGATCTTTTAAAATGTGGATTGGAGTGTGTGAGTCATGCTTAGAAAGGGCACAGTTCTAATGTGTTCCCTACCTTCGTCTGTCATTAACCTTTAGACTTTATGCAAATGCCCTGAAATAAGCAGTGACATTCAAAGACATCAGGAGAACACGTTTGTTCATTCATTCATTCATTTTCTTTTCGGCTTAGTCCCTTTATTAATCTGGCGTTGCCACAGCGGAATGAACCGCCAACTTATCCAGCATATGTTTTATGCAGCGGATGCCCTTCCAGCCGCAACCCATCTCTGGGAAACATTCATACACCCTCACTCATTCACACACACACACACACTCATACACTACGGCCAATTTAGCTTACCCAATTCACCTATACCGCATGTCTTTGGACTGTGGGGAAAACCGGAGCACCCGGAAGAAACCCACGCGAACACTGGGAGAACATGCAAACTCCACACAGAAATGCCAACTGACCCAGCCGAGGCTCGAACCAGCGACCTTCTTGCTGTGAGGCGATTGTGCTACCCACTGTGCCACCGCATTGCCCACGTTTGTTCACATAGTTTCTATTAAAAAAGCTGATAAAACATGTCCCTTGCATTGTAAAAGTGCATTGGATGCACTTTTTCTTCTTGATTGATGCGTGTTAATGGATTAAAGCAGAGATGGACAAAGTTCAGAATTAATGAACTGGCTCCTTCACGAATCATGAATTTAAAAACAAGTGGCCACTGGAAAGCTTGTTGTGACAAAAAAGACAGGATGAGAAAAAAATATATCATCGAAATATAATTTGTACTTTGAAGAAAAGTACCTCTATAGTAACTAGAGGTACAGTTAGAGTTTTGTGCTTTAAAGGTAACATTAAATAAATAAAATAACATACAAATAACAAAAAATACATGTTTACATAAAGATTTGTCACTTCGTGGGAAATTGTGTATTTTTCCACCATGCTTCATACATTGAATAATATTTTTTGTGGTAGATTAGATCTCACACAACTAATTTCATTCAAATTCAGGAACATTTTGTGTTGTGAGGAACAAGATATGTAGGTTTTGGGGCCTTTTTTGCACCTTTGCATGAACTTGTATGATACAGTGTGTTCTTATTTGCACTGTGTGAGAATTTGTCTATATTGCACCATGTGTTGCATTCGCCCTCCCCTTCTGAATGTTCTGAATGAATGTCACAAGCTCTGTTTGCTGCAGTCAGATTACACACACACACTGGTCTGGACACACAAACAAACACACAGACCTTTCCGGAGACTCTTCTTAACTTGCACGATACAACACAACTTTGCTTAAAGAACTAGTTCACCCTCAAAAATTTAAATTGACTCACTATTTATTCACCCTCAAGTGGTTCTTAACCTTTATGAGTTTCTTTCTTCTGTCAAACACTAAAGAAGATATTTTGAAAAAAGCTGAAAACCTGTAACCATTGACTTCCATAGTAGTAATACTATGGAGGCCAAGGGTTACAGGTTTTTTTTTAACTTTCTTCAAAATATCTGCTTTTGTGTTTATATCTGGTCATTATGATTTATCTCTTATTGCTCAGCTGTATGTCTGCTGATGAAATGTCTTGCAGCATGTCATTTGGAAATATCTATGAATTCATAATGATATGTGAACGGCCGCCGTCATTTGTGATCTACAGCACTTGATCTTCTTCTTGCACAGACATGCTGGATTTACCTGATTTGTTGACAAATGAAAAGATCGTTCGGACTCAGATAATAAATAAAACAGAAATAATTTATGATTTCTTGTGATAATCCACGGCCCGGTACCAGTCCGCGGCCTGGGGGTAGGGGAGCACTGATCTACAACAATGGAAAAAAATGATATAAGACTTTAAAAATTTCAGTGTCTCTGGATTTACTGGGTTTTTTATTAATGGGTTTGAGTTAAATGTTAATATTTGATTAAAGGTCTGATAACATTTATTCCAAATTTCTAATTAAAATATTGTCATTTAGTGCATTTTTACAGACGATGGCAATTGGTCAGAATATATGGTAAGGGAAGGTCTGGAGCACTCAACCACCATAGAAGGTGCATGAACAAAATGCAAATATAGTAAAAAAAATAGGGAATTCCAGCAACACTTTTAATAAAGGAGAAATTTTTTCATTGTCATTTTTCAATTTCATTACATTCTCTCCTTTATTACAAGTATTGCTGGAGTTCACTATTTTTTTACTATAATTGGTAAAGAATAATAAATGCTTTAAGTTATTTTGATTGAAAGTCATGGTTATTCCTCCAAATACTGATTTAATTAACTCAAGTGTTAACTCTTTTACTTTTCTATTTCTTAAAACATTGGTATTATGTTGTCTAAAATAGAATATAAACATGCCTGAAAACAAGGCACTTTTTTCAAAATACACAAAAATGCTCTAAATGACCAGATTTTTATACGTTTGGAAGAAATGTCATCAGCAGTTTACAGCATCTTTAAAATGGTCACTTAATTTCTTTCCCGTAGCTTTATAACACTGATTAAACAAAGAAAAAATATAGCACTTATTTCAGCGTTTGGCCACCGAGTGTTGTAGTATTTTGCCCATTTTGGTGCATCTAGTGCATCTTTTGTTGCCTTTATCGGTCAATTAGCTGCAGAGGGATGTCCCTCTCAGGGTTTGGAGTGAGTAGTTGTATTTTGGCAGATTTAAAGGCTGTTAGCACTTCATTAGAATTCTCCTCTCATTAGCGTTGTGTTCATTTAACTTCATTTGGCTACCCTTAGTCACTTCTGCACTCTGATACAAAACAGAAGGAGCTGGAGTCAGATCCGTTCAAGCCAAACAAGTAGAAACAAAACATAGCAAACACTACACTGAACTCTGAAAATTAGATCATAAAATGGATGACTACCTGCGATCACAAATTTTGGATTAATGTGAATTCTTAATAAAAGGTCATGTTAAAGGGATAGTTCACTCAAAAATAAAAATTCTGCCTTACCTTATTCACGCTCATGTTTTATGCAAAACCTGTGACATTTTGTTGTTTCTATTGAACTTCTTTTGAACTGAAAAAAAAAAATTACAAATGTGTCCGTGGATTTTTTTCTTAATTCAGAGGAAACCAATATTTGTTTTGTTTTTCACAGAACAAAGATATACAGGAAAAAAACATAAGAGTGCATAAACGATGGATGAAATTGCATTATTCAGTGAAATATCTTTTATATAACATAGGAACCAAACTGTCAAATGAATTTTTACAATTAATAAATGTAAATGGCATCAATAAAAGGTGCCTGAGAACACCTAATACCTGTAAAAAAAATCAATGTGACTACTCTGCTTTATTGCAGTAATAACAGTAAACCAATAACTATTATTAGATTAGCTTTGAACCATTGTTCTTAAAAAAAACCTATACAAATTTTGCAGATTTGAGTTCACTGTATTTTATCGTTTGCTTTTACCTATTACAGAGAAAGACAAAGAAAGAGATCCTGCAAGCACAGAGTTCTGTCAGGCATGAGGGTTTACAGGTGCTGTGTGTGTGTGTGTGTGTGTGGGTGTGTGTTGGTGTGGGAATGTGTGTGTTTTGCTGCTTGTGTGTGTGTGTGTGTGTGTGTGTAGCTCTAGATGAAGTCGAGCAGGTTAGCTGTTAGTTTGCAGGCTGTGAGCCGCTCTTGTCGACTGCTCACCCTCGCCAAAAATTCAGCTGGCGTCTGGGCCGTTTTGTTGTGGGGCATCGGAAGTTGTTTGTCTAGGGGGGTCTGACAGATGCCCCGCATGTGTTTGCGTGTGTGGGCGGGTAATTCCGGCCATTGATGGATGAGTGGGGGTAACCCGTCTCCCCTTTGCCCAGTGTCTCCCTCGGGATGCCTGGGTAAACTGTGCCGTCAAGCCCTGGAGACGGACCTCTGTGTACCGGATCTACACCGGAGCTGTTATACAATACGGCTGAGCACAGAAGCCACTAACTTCAAGCACAGATGTACAGACAAGCAATGGCCTATAACGCCTGCTCTTCCGTCCCTGAATTGTGTAGAGTAATTTTACTTTTTAATCTGTCAGCTTTAGGTTGTGTTGCATTGATGCCCCCTTGATAAACTACTCTTTTATTTGTTTGTTTACGGTCTCAATTGTAATGCATAAAGACAGACGTCAAATGAATCTATGAGGCAGACAAGGTAACCATTTCACCCATTCTCTGGACTAGCACACTCTGGTTTTTGGTTAGATAAGTCTGCCTTTTTGACTCACAAGTTTCCACACTGTCTATAATATTTAAAGTGTTTCTGTAAATTACATTTTTAGTACTGGGTACTGGGAGCTGAAAGTTTCTCCAAGGATCCCACTATTACAAAAATAGAGGTTCTTTATCAGTGGTAATGGTTTCATCCATAGAACCTTTCCATTCAACAAATGGTTCTTTATTAATTTTATGTGAAAAAAGGTTTCTTTAGGTTATTATCAAATGGTAGTTTTATGGCATTGCTGCAAAACATCATTGGTAATGGTAATAGCGGCGTAATGAACCGATAACTATTCTGGCATATGTTTTATGTAACAGATGTCCTTCCAGCTGCAACCCTGTATTGGGAAACCACTGGAACCATTATTTTTTTTAAAGTGCACAGGATACAAATTATTACAAATTATTTTAATACAATTTGAAATTTACAAATTATTTTATAGCTTCACGGACATAACTAGAAAAATTTATATTTATAAAGAAATGCCATGAAAATTTTAAGTTCAATTCAATTCAATCACTGTTCCTGAACCAGAGATCACATGTTTAAAATAAGGATCCTTCATGAAATATTTAGATTTTCCAAGTCTGTGGAAACTGTGGAAAGATATAAAATATGTTGACTTTGAGTTCTTTTGCTTCTTCTTCTTCAAAAAAAAAGATGATGAGGGCATGTGTTTAAAAAAAAAAAGTTTGTCTTAGTTTGTCTTTTCAATCATTTAGTTGTCTTGATACAAGCTTGAACATTAGCAAAATGGGCCCCAGCCCCTTAGTTAAGAACCACTTAGCTGTGAATGGGTCAGTGTTTTGCCTGCAGCAGTAAAATGAGTTACATCTGATATTTATTTCCCCTCTTTAAACTAATAAAACAGACCATGTGACCAGTTAGTGCTGCTCTGCCAACAGAACCATGCTCTGTGCTCCCTGTTTTGTGCCCAAGCAGTGTTGGGTAAGTTACTTAAAAAAAGTAATAGATTACAAATTACTGACTACTACTGGAAAATTGTCATCTGATTACATTACTAATTACTTAATGTAAAAAGTAATTAGATTACTAATTACTTTACTTTTAAGTTACTCTTAAAACATATAAAATATACCATTGAAAAATATAAAATAAACTGCAGCTCTTTTAGTAATTTAATATTCACTGAAAAACATTACAATGGGTTGATCAGAGCGGGTTTACATATTCAAAAGACTTAAAGAGTTCGCCCAAAACTTAAAATTCTCTCATCATTCACTTGTTTCAAACCTGTTTGTCTTCTTTTGTGTTAAAAAAAAAAAAAGTATGAAATCCATAGTATGAAAAAGCATAGTATGTTTGGGTGTTCTGTGTTTGTCTGAGGTAATTAGTCTACCGAAATGTGTATATTCCTTACAAAGCATGAAGCTGATCGGTCAGTTCTTGACCCGTGACTCGTGGTTTTCAACTGGTGCGCCAGGAAAATGCGAGCGCCCGCAATATGTGCTCCGAGTATGTGTGCGCAAGCCGCACGCCTCCATTGGAAATAACGAATTGCGTGAGCAAAAGACGCGATATGTGGACGGCCCCATAAGCAGCTACTCTTCTCTTCACATTCAGAAGATACCTTCACTCCCAATCCTGCACAGAAATCCAATTTAGCTTGTTTAGGCTTAGTTGGACCTCCGTGTGTTTGGGCGCTGGTGTCCTCTTTGGTGATGAACATTGTCATAGAATGCTTTCTGTTCAAGTGCTTGAACAAGTTGCTGGTCGGGTTAAAAGCAGTCGAAAGTTCTTTAGAGACTGGACATAGACTGCATTTCACAGAAATATTTTAGTTTTTACGCTCAATGAAATCAAAGTAATGTTTGTATTTCCACTTGAAGAAGCAACCACTCTGTCAGCAGCTATTTTAGCTCACGTTCTCCAGCAATTTAAAAGCGAATGCTTGTTAACTGATGTTGCAGCAGAAAACTATTTAAAAGAAGCCTTTTTTTCTCCTAAAACCTATATTTGTAACGTAAGTAACGCAATTACATTGACTTTAGTAACTGTAATGAAATTACACAAATTTAAAATGTAATTAGTTACATTACTGCGGTCCCCAAAAATGTAATTAGAATACAGTAATGCGTTACTGTGGGATGCATTACACCCAAATCTGTGCCCAAGACACTTATGGAAGAGTTTTGTGGGGAAGCAGCTCTTTAATAACACATCATAAATAGAGTCAGTAGTTCTTAATATGAGGGCCTCACGGTGGCGCAGAGGGTAGCACAATCGCCTCACATCAAGAAGGTTGCTGGTTCGAGCCTCGGCTGGGTCAGTTGGCATTTCTGTGTGGAGTTTGCATGTTCTCTCCGTGTTGGCGTGGGTTTCCTCCGGGTGCTCCGGTTTCCCCCACAAGTCCAAAGACATGCGGTACAGGTGAATTGGGTAAGCTAAATTGCCCGTAGTGTATGTGTGTGAACGAGTGTGTGTGGATGTTTCCCAGTGATGGGTTGCAGCTGGAATGGCATCCGCTGCGTAAAACATATGCTGGATAAGTTGGCGGTTCATTCCGATGTGGCGACCCCAGATTAATAAAGGGACTAAGCCGAAAAGAAAATGAATGAATGAATGAATGAGTTTTTAATATGCAGGGGCCATTATTTGAGGAGTTAATTTGCAAAAATAAAGATTGTCCATTTTTATTAATTTTCATAAATCATGCTTTTCTTGTGTATTGAATTTATTTAAATTTATATAAATGGTGGTTATCGGTTTTTGCAAATTAACTTTTGTTTATAAATAATATTACATTGGTCCTAAATGTTTTTGCAACATTGTAACATTTCAGGTAACTGATGTTGGAATATATGACTGAATATCTGTGTTTTGTTTTCAGTGTTTCTGACTTGGGTGAACTGCTCTAGTGTGCGCTGGGGGACGCGCATCCAGGATGTTTTCACTGTGGGGAAGCTGCTGGCTCTTGTGCTCATCATTGTAGTGGGAATGGTCCAGATTGCCAAAGGTGTGTGTGTTTATGTGTGTTTGTGCAATTTAGATGTATGTTCTTGCCGACTGCTTTTATGCGAAACATGCTAGTCTCTTTTTGTGCTGTCTAATGTTAATATTGATGCAGTACGAAGCATTTTGAAAGTCTATAAGTGTACAATCAGTCACATTAATTATTAAACATTATGGATATCATAGTTCTACACTGTATTGATTTTTCCCTTACTCAAAATCGTTATGCCAAACTGCAGTACCTGAACAAATAATGCCTGGCTTCATATGCATTCAGTTCAAAATATACAGTAATGGAAAAAGGAAAGCAATAAACTGGTCAATCTGTACATATTCACAAAGATTTTACTGAGAGTGAAAGAGAGAAGTAGATGTGAAGAGAGAGAGAGAAAGAGCATTATAAACTCACATCTGTGAATAATTCCCTTAAATGTTAAAATGTCAGAAATCATCAAGCACTCCCATCACAATAAAGCCAGTTGCCGCCAGCCCAAACAATCCAGTTGCATATCTTCTTCTAATGGATAACAAGCAAAAGATTTGCCTTGAGTGTGTGCAGTCCACTGAACTAATCCAATAAACGTAAACAAATAAAGGAGGGTTTTAAAAACATCAGAGGAACTCATGTAAAGTTATCTCTTCTAAAGCACATTCACTGTCGAAATATGCTATAGATATTTCTCACCAGAAATTAAAGTTTATCTATTATTAACTCACCTTCATGTCGTTATTTCTTCTGTGGATTTTGAGAAGAATTATTCCTCCAACTGTGTTTTATTAGTAGTGACATCTAGTGGTAGGTATTAAAAGTTGCTTAGCACATACATTCTTGTTGAACGTGATTTACATGTACTACTTAGAAGCCCCCTTGTAACAACCTGGGGTCAATTGCTTTAGTTTGCACGATGACACAGTGATAAATTTGCTCATAAATCACTGTAAGACATTTTAAATCAGAAGAGATTTTGAAGCACAAGGCATCATACACTTGTTGACTTTATAAATGAAGAAAAACAGGGAACCAATGTTAAAGACTGGCACACTACTAGACTTTCACATCAGTCTGAAAACAATAAATGCACAATTGTTCCTAGGTCTAGACATTCAGGTCTTGTCTGTGAACCTTTATATGACCTGACTTTTTTTTTTTGTTGTTTATAATTTTTGTGTTTGCTTGTCTTAAGGCGTTTTCTGAACTGACAGGAGGAAGAATTGTGTAAACGAGAGAGCAAAGAAGAGCAGTCTTACACTTGAGTGAACGAGAGCGAAATGCTTTTTGGGGGCTATCTAGTGGAATAATGAAATCAAACTGATGACATTAGAGTGTCAGGATGAATGCGACGATTTGAGCATGTGAAATATACAGTACAGGGTTTTTTATTATGAAAACGACAACAAAACTATTCAACAAAAAAGTTAATGTTCAGATATTTGGTGACTATCTTTGTATCTCAAACAGTAAACACCAATCAATGAATTAATATGGCTTAAACATGTTTTCTGTATATATATCAATTTTTTTCTATAGGACACTATGATGCACTGGAGCCTCAGGCAGCATTTGAATTTATAAAGGATCCGTCAGTGGGACAGATTGCTCTGGCTTTCCTGCAGGCCTCATTTGCCTACAGTGGTTGGAACTTTCTGAACTACGTCACAGAGGAGGTGGTTGAGCCTCGCAAGTGAGTCTTAATTATAGTCTGTGTTACAACCACGGCCAGGCCATCCTACATGTGACACACAATGCCTGTGGCTGGTGGCACTTGTGGGGAGACGTAGGCTTTAATAAGGTTACTGTAGAGTAAATATAGTTTTGCCCGCTCTGCTGACAAAATGCTGTGAGAAATGGCTGAAGCAAATACATATGGACCTATGTATTATATATACTATAAGGAACACTCCACGTTTTTCATTTTACAACTACTCTAGAGTTAAAAAGTTGAGTTTTTCATTAGTCTCCATGGTCTGTTAGAACACTTTTAGTTCAGTTTAGCGTAAATCATTGAATCGGATTAGACTGTTAGAATCCACCTAAAATCAACAAAACGTATCTCAAGGGGAGTTACGGTTAGGGCCTATTTCCAAAAAAAGTTAAGTGTTCCTTTAACACACAAACTACATTGGTAGTAATAAGCCTAAACTGCAAAAATGCTTTCCTCACTTAGATTTTTTTGTCTAGTTTCTAGTCCAATTATCTACAAATTCCTAAATCAAGAAGCATTTTCTAGACAAGAAAGAATTTGTATTGTTTTGAGAAATAATATGGCAAAATGTATTGAGTTTGTCTAGAAAAAGCTGGCTGATTTAGGAATTTTTAGATATTTGGATTAGAAATAAGACAATAAATCTAAGTAAGAAAAGCACTTTTGCAGTGTAATAAACCATAAGCATAAGCTTTCAGATATTAAAGGATAAATAACTGAATATTTGAAAAGATAAAAATAATTTCTGTTAGGGTCAAATATGACAGAAAATTAGCACAACTCTCATACAGCTTATATGGTATGGTGTGTGAAAGTTTATTTTCTCTGTCCAGGAACCTTCCACGTGCGATCTACATCTCTATCCCCCTGGTAACGCTCGTCTACACTCTCACCAACATTGCCTACTTCTCCTCCATGTCTCCTCAAGAGCTGCTGGAGTCGAACGCTGTGGCTGTGGTGAGTTTATCTGACCTCTTCTGCCTGATTCTTCTCAAAAGCCAGACCGTCTTGTAAGTGCTTCAATGGATCTGCATCTGTTTTTGTGTGTTGTGTTGCAGACGTTCGGAGAGAAGCTGCTAGGAATGTTCTCCTGGGTAATGCCCATCTCTGTTGCACTTTCCACATTCGGAGGGATTAACGGATACCTGTTTACCTCTTCTAGGTAAACTAAATGATTACTGTAAAACTGGCCTAATTTAGCAGCTACCTAAAGTGCAATTGTTTCCTCGTTCTCATGCAAATCCTGCGAGTGTAAAATCTCATTAAAAAACAGGGCACCATGAAGCATCTTCTGTTCACATCACTTTAGAATGCGAAATGTGGGATATACAGATTATACGTTTATCCAATGCCATTTATTCCATAAGGTTTGTAAATGTAAACTTTAAATATAACTTTTGTTAGTTTAATGTTTATGTTTGTAATGCGGAAAAAAGTGTCTAATTATAAGTGTTTAATGAACGTTTATGCGTTGTGTCATATGACTCAGATCTTACTGTGATTTTTCTGGAGTGAAAGGATGCAAATAAACTTCATCTGTTTATGAAGAGGATGATATTAATTCCTATCCGTGTTTTCATAGATGTTATAACCACAAAATGCAACTCTAAATACATCTCTGTCAGCCCCTTTTTGTCAAGTATAATTATAATTTAGCCTATATTTCAACCACAACAAATTTCTGGTGGCATAAAGACAGCTTAATCTGTCTTTTTAGCTAAAACAAACCTTTCTACCACTTTACTTGTAAAGGTTGTCATTTAACAAGGAATCTACTTAATTTGTTAAAATATTTTTTGAAAACGTAAGTAGGATTATTTTGCAACATCACGCTGTGTGTGTGAGAATCAGGCACTGACATGAGCTGCTGCATCGTCAGAGCAGAGCTCATTAATATTCACATCCCTTACAAATATGGTCAATAACCAACCATATCAGATTAGGGCCAATTCCTAGGTTTGGAAACATTTTTAGAGAATTTTTGTACTTACCTAAGCCACATACCTTATATGTAGATATCAGGAAAAAAATAAGCTATTGTATCAATGCATTTTATGGCACCATTAAAACACAATATTTACAGCATCACTGTCCATCGTCCACAGGTTATGTTTCTCAGGGGCCAGAGAGGGTCACCTGCCATACCTGCTGGCCATGATCCACCTGAAGAGCTGCACACCCATCCCTGCCCTGATCGTTTGTGTGAGATTCACACACACAGCACATGCAACACTACACTGCTTTCATTCTACATGATTCGGTTGATCCTATTCGGGACTAAAGGGGGTCCAGAATGTTTTTTGAGCAGAACACTGAAACCACATTCAGAGGTAATGGAAAACTCATGTGATCACATTGCATTTGTTGTATAAACACTAGCTAATCTTTCCTGATGTGGTCGGGACAGCAACAAAACACTGCCTACTCGCCTGTCAACAACCACTGCACTAAAACAGGGTTTAAACTTTTACAAGAAACCATTAAACATTAAAACATAAAAACATTAGGTTGAAATAACCTTTTATTTTTTACAAAAAATACTTCCCAGAACTATATGCTTGACATAAACATTCATTTACACAGATCATGCACATTTAAAGTTTAGTTAATGTAAATTAATGTTTAGTGTCTTTTTCTGTTCTTCTTAGTGTACAGCAACCATAGTGATCCTGTGCATCGGGGACACGCATAACCTGATAAACTATGTGTCTTTCATAAACTACCTCTCATATGGAGTCACTATAGCCGGGCTGTTGTACTACAGATGGAAGAAACCCAAAATGTTCAGACCTATTAAGGTACTTGACATCATCAGATGGATTTAGATTGACTGGTCACTGCTTTGCTTTAATTCACTTTTCTCTTATTCTTTCAATTTGCGCAGGTAAACCTGTTGGTCCCGTGTAGCTATCTGGTGTTCTGGGCCGTGCTGCTGGGCTTCAGTCTGTACTCAGAGCCAGTGGTGTGTGGCATGGGGCTGGTGATCATGCTCACTGGAGTCCCCATCTATTTCATTGGTGTGCAGTGGAAGAACAAACCACACTGGATTTACAGTGCAGTTGGTAAGTGAGGTGTTTCATCCTGGTATTAACTCATGGTATAAACCTAGCACCTCCTGGTATTAACTCTAGTTTTGAGTGATCTGATCTCAGATACATCTTGTGTTTAGATTTCGTTCAGCCACTTCCCTCATTTCATCACGCTTTACATTAATTTTGCAGGATCGATCAGAGCAACGTATGAATACTTTGTATTGATGAGTATTAACACGTCAGGGGTTAAGCATTGTTTGTTTTTTTATGATATTGGAGCCAAATCGATGGAATTGTTATAAGCCTGATTTCGTACCTTAGTTACAGAAAATCATGCAATAACTTGCCGTGTCTGCTCTTTCACAACAGTTATGTTGATAAAAATGTCTTACTAATTTAAAGCAGTTTGTGACCAGCTAAGGACAAGCTCAAACCATCAGACATGCTTCAAAAATACCTAACCAGCATTTTGTCAGCAGTGTCAGTTTCTCAGTTTAGTTCAGTTTCTTTTCCAACTGTGAAACAATAAACAGTCTGGTTTAGTGTTTGCATCTTGTGGACATTATGTGCCAAAACGATTCAAAGTGCACATGCGAGCTGAGAGAATTGGGCTGAACACGTCCAGTATGCAGTTTAAAAATATTTACAAATTTTGGCTATATTACTTAGATATATATTACTTTGGCTATGTTACTGTTTTGAAATGCAGCATACTTATTTCTTCATATAAAGAAGCACACATGATTTCAATCGACAGCCCAGGCATTTACTGTACCCCGAAATTAGGTGTTATGATTCTTTCTGAATATACTGGTCTTTTAGGTACAGATGTCATACTGGCACGCAGATTCCATCACTAAACACTTTCCATAATGATAAGCAGGTGTAGCTTACACACAATTTTGAGGCTGTTTTGATAACTTTTTACACTATGAATGCAATCCAACCAAATTAATTTTAAACTAAATCTGGAGTGGCTAAAATCGGCCACATTTACACCTGTATTTAGCACTGTCCACTTGTGATTTAATAAATACGTTTTTTTTATAAGCAGGTTCGAAAATCAGCCAAAACCTCTTTGTTGTTTTATTAGCCCTCTGCAAAAAAAGCCCATCTGACATCTGTAAACGTGTGTGTGTGTGTGTGTGTGTGTATATGTTTCAGAGAGAGTCACCTACCTGGGGCAGAAGATGTGTTATGTGGTCTTCCCTCAGGACGATCCTTCTGAAATTCAGCCTCTCACAGAGAAATCGGAGCTGTGAGCGTCAACCGAGGACTCCTCACACTCATGTTTGCAATAGCAAAGACCTGTTTCCATCCGTTATTGAGGTTTTTCTGATGCTGGACGTGAGGAGACGCTCCTCCGAGACTCAGCCATCACAGCAGAAGAAACGGAAGTTTTACATTTGTCTCGCTCAGACATCACATTTAAGTTCTCCCCTCTCATACATTTTTCTGGACATCACCTTCTGTTTGAACGCACCCTCCTCCGTTCTTGTTGGAGGTGAATTCCTACGTTTTCTCTGGGAGTTGTTTTTGAGAACTGTTAGTGTTTTCTCATGTGCCTTACAGGATCTCACTCCATTATTGAGGTTTTTATCTTCAAGTAGACTTTTTTTTAAAATTAGGAATCTCCTATAAGTAAGCAAAGGGGACTTGTTGACGCTTGTTTACCTCTTAACCCAGAAATCTAAACGCCATCTGTGAGTCTCAACTTTCTCACTTTGTCCTTTTAATAATAATGACATGCCCTCTTAAGCACAATGCAGTAATTTCTAGCTATGCTCAAAAGTCTATGCAAGTATAGTTTAGGCACTTTAATGTAGTCGCGTACATTACATTTAGCTTATATTGCACAATAATTTTATTGCCATGCTTTCTGAATGAGCTCCAATCATCAGCCACTGTTTAACAGAGGCTCTGCCCCAACAAACATTAGCACTGCCAGTCTCTTAGCTTATTGCTAATGACAGGAACAATAGGACGTTCCTTCTTTTTAAATAATGTTATTTACATAAAAGGTGCTTTACATTTTAAATAAAAAGTCCTCTTAGGCAGATACTTTCAACTGTTGTCCAAATGAAGATGTGTTTCTTCAGCCATTTAGCGTCTTTGGAATACCAATACCGTCCATTTTTGACTGGGATGCATTTATTTTATTTTGGGCACTGATCTTGGACATTCCTCTGAGCTATGCAACAGCGATGATCTCAGTCGCTTCATTTTAAACGGATCACTTATGTCCACCCAAACACATTTTGAGATACTGGATTCGTGATTAGCAGCTAATGCACTTACACGCCACTTGAGCGCCCTCTCCTGGTTAAATCTTTCTAGAAACGCTCATACGTACAGTACAGCCAGTGCTGCTCATCTCTTCCCATGGGTCCAGCTCAGTCATGTCCGTCAGACTAGCAGTGTTCAAGCTCTCACTGCCCATAGTGGCAAAGGACAGTACAGTTAAATCTTAATGTAAATATTGCATAAAGTTTCAAATACATCAGGGATTTATTGTGAGATTGCATTCCTGACATTAGTGAGGCGTATGTATTAAATATTCATATGTTCCTATTGTATGCACTATAGATATGTATGCTGATATACTTGTGTTTTGTAAAAAAAAAAAGTTAAAAGATGTTTATCAATAACAATATTAGCACATTAAATTTAATTCTGGAAATGGTTGAAAGTAATTGTGTGTTATTGCAGTATGTGTGTGTTTGAGAGAAAAAACAACGTTACACTAACTCTAAAATCTGTCCAAATCAAGTTTTGCATTTTCAGACTTCTTACTGTATGTAATATTGCCCCTGGTCTATACTGTATATGCTAAAGAGCAAATTGCCTGCTTCAGGGAAGATTATGTTATATAACAATAATTTAGTCTAAACATATAATAAAGAAATGTGCGTTTAATGCAAATGAAAACAAGGGTGGGTTTTAAATTGCCTAAACATGGAACAACATGATAAACATATTTACACGATATGTTAAACACAACCACAAATTACAGTAAAAAAAAACCCCACTGAGGTCAAAATGGGTGTTTTTCAACCAGTAGGATACACTAATGGCCTCTCATGATGACATCAATTAAGATCAAATGTGGAGTTATTTATGGTTTCAAGCTGCTTGCTGAATAATCCCTAAAACTGGACATATTTGCCTTTACTTTGTGAATTTTAAAGGGGCACTTTCAGTCATTGCGATATAAATCAGTGCAATCTGGAGTTCTGCATGTCTAGAAAAGGTTTACAAGCATTTTTCACTCGTGTTGACGTTAAATCGCCCCACCAATCATCAGGAAAAAAATAGCTTCTTTTAAAAATGACTTCTCTGTAAGCAATGCTTTGTACACTGTTAATGGAAAAAAAGACTTTAGTTTGCCTAAATGTTGTTAATATGACCACACCTTTAATGTCCAAAAGATGTATTAAAGATTTTCAGTTTTATTTACCCTCAGGTCATCCAAGATGTTTAGTAGAACATTAAAGTCAGTATTTTTGCTGAAACTGGTCCTTGGGGATTCATGAAATACCAGTCAATGGCTCTCAGCACGTTGAGACTCAAAACACATACAGGCATAACAAAACTAATACCTGTGGCCCCTGAGATCTTATGAAGCATACATGTTGCTCTTTCCAAAAACTGTATATAATTTATGACACATGAGCTGATGATATTTATTTGACAATGGAGAAGGGGTTCCCAACCTTTTTTCCCAGGAGACCCCTATTTTAACATTTATAATCCTTAACACGCCTCCCTTGAAAAACCCCAGCACATAAGAATTAAAAAACATGTTGTTTTTGATAATCACAACTGCGTAAAGATTAAAATAATAAAGCGATGCTTAGATTTGAAATGAAAGGTGATTTATGTTATTTTTTCACTCTTCTAAAGTATAAAAATAGCATTACATGCAGAAATGTAAGAATCATGCTAAGTGAACATTTGTTTAAACTTGTTTTTTTTAAATGTAGCGGTTAATTTAGTTTAAACTGTGCAAAAGTGTACAAAAGCTCAGTCTTAACATTTGTTTTGTGTGAACAAAAACTGCAGACCGCCTAAATGACAATGCAAATCCACTTTCTGCCAGCAGGTGGTGCTTATAGAAAGGCAGAAACGCAGGAAGAAATATGCTGGCAGGTAACTACCTCAGGTATTTCAAGTAGCTGTAATTAAATACACTTTTAATGATTGAATAAAACTATAAAATTAACTGTCAATAATATGTTTTATCATTAAATTAGTATCAGTTTTGTTTGTACTTGTGACCATCAAACTATAGTGCCCTCTAGTGGATGTGTTTGTTGTACTGTTCATCAGAATGGAACTTTCGCTTGCTGTCCTGGAATCTGATCCCCCCAAAAAACAAACAGCATCAGTTTGTGTGTAAATCTTCCAAACTTGCATTCAAATAATCATCAAGGATCACTGTCTCAGCTAAAAATCTTATTTAATGTTCTACTTAATATTGTCTGAGAATGAGTGAATAAAACCTTCATTTTAGATTGTTCTCAAAATATGTAATGCAATCTTCAGTCATTTCAGTTTAATTCCAAGCAAATGACCAAACAGAAAGACATTTTTCTAGTGCCACTGAATGGCAATGTAATTCTTTCAAATCTGGCGTAAAATCTCTAAAATGGCACATTTGTTGAACCTACGGGATCCTGCATTCTGAAGAGGAGAACGAGGACGTGTGAAATAACGGGCAGACGGCCAGCAGACACAATGAGATGCAGGAACACACTGACCCTTTAGAGACGGGACCAGCTTTTTTAGCTCGATTACTTATTTCCAAGCTTGGAACAGCACCAAATGTACTAAAGCCGTGGGTATTAGCTACAGCACAGAACATACCGTCCATACATTCATGGAAATGAGAATAAGAATCTTACTGGCAAAAAAAAAGTCCCTCAGGTGTCAAAGAAGTCTGTAACGGCTGCTACGACAGAACAAACACGCCAGCAGGTATTAGCTCAAAAACAAATGTGATGTGGAGTCATTTTCCCATGAAGTGAGACAGCAGCACTTCTCAGTACACTTAGAGTCTACAGCTGTTAACCAGAACATCCAGGTTAACCGCTTCATTAAACAATCCCTGAGTTCTGCTTCCCTCAAGAAAAGACTCGCTATCTTTTTCATGGGGGAAAGCTTATATTAGTCTGGCAGCTATTTACAGAGAAGCATGTTATTTTTTTAAATTCCAAAGAGCTGCTTTCCTGTTCTTTTCATGTGCTCTAGTTTGACATGTTTGACCAATGCATTTGCACACACATTGCGATCTAAAAATGCAACAAAAGCAAGCGGCTTAATGTTTTTTAAACCACATATGCGTATCTAGATTGAGTTTTTTCATTCAATTGCCTCGTGTCTGACTTTTTCAACCACAAAAACACGCTCGTTGTGAATCAACCCTACATAAAACATCTTTTGTTACAAAAATCTTTACTAAATCAGCAAAGAGCTCCAGTTGTTTGCGCATATAAAATCGCACACGACCATTCAAAGGCATCGGGTCAGTTTGAACGTTCTGAAAAAAGAAATGAACACTTCAGTTCAGAAAGGATGCAATAATTTGATTATAAGTGACAGAGAAAAATTATAATTCATGCAAATACAGCTCTTTTGAACTTTCTATTCATTAAAGAATCTTGAATAATGAAAACATGTAAAAAAAAAAAAAATTAAACATATGTGCAGCAGCCAATCAGCATAAGAGCATGATTTCTGAAGGGTCATGCGGCACCCATGACTAGAGGAATGATGCTGACTATTCATCTTATCCATATAATAAATTACATTGTACAATATATTATTTATTCAACAATAATATTGCCATTTTGCTGTATTATTGATCAAAAAACAATGTAGCATTGGTGCGCAAAAGAGACTTCTTTAAAAAAAAAACAGTAAAAGAATTTCCTGACCCTAAACGTTTGAATGGTATAGTGCATCCAGATGAAAAAACATTTATAGTAAATACTATAGCGATTTTGAACCATAAAGTGTTTTACACTGTTTATATTACAGAATTTACAACACTCTTTAAAATGGATGCTTACAGCTTGCTGTAGTATAAAGTACACTTTAAAATGGCTGGGTTCCACATAATTTGTGTTGATTTGTGTTGGGACAACATGAAGAAATTAAGTTAACTTATTAGTTCTTACAAATTAATGTGGATTGAACCTAAAACAATTAAGTTGTCCCGCCCAAAAACTCAAGAATTCGGTTGTTTCAGCTCATTTTAAATAAGTACTTTGAACAAACAGCAAACATAGATATTGGAGTGAATAATGAACTGACAAACTGTAATAAATACGGTAGTAGGCTATAGGATTTATTTTGCTTTTACCGTAGTTTACCCTATAGTTGTAAAACAATTATGCCAGTATTGGGTAATGTGTTTATATTGCTATACCACAGCAACCATAAAATTCCCACAACAGATTAATTCAAGTACTTTACTAGTATGGTTCAAAAACACTTTAGTATTTACTATGACTTGCTAGTGTTTTTAAAATGTGGTTAGGTACATTATAACAGCCAAAAATTCAATAATGCAGATAATGTGGAGCAAAACCAACATCCAATAAGTCAGGTCTGAAGGAGTACAGAATAAATCTGAGACAACTGGCTGGCTCAGATAAAAATGAATTGAGCACAGGAATATTTCTCTCGGCAGGCGACATGTGAATCTCTTATAAGGCATTAGGGAGGTGAGAAGAGCAGATCTCTGAAGTCTAGATAAGCTTCTGAAGTTCATGACAGAATGAGACTGATGAGAAGCAGGCAAATTAACCTATGTGATATACATTCTGTGAGGGAAAATACTTTTGTTCACTGCTAGTTAAACATATGCAGTATAGGTGCTAGAGCCACATTCATGAGGTTTTTGGTGATTTCTAGCATGTGAACAATCACTGTGAGATTATCTGTTCAGGTACGGCAATTGTCTGAGCTGAGGTCGACTCATGTCATGTTCTACATTAAAAAAACTGCATCAAAAGTCTCCACTTTGCATGTAAACAACTGTCCAAACGTTTGGGGTTAGTAAGATTTTTCATTTCTGAAAGAAGCAACCTTCAGCTCACCAAGCCTGAATTACTTGATCAAAAATGTATGACAGTACATGCAAGAGTGCAATAACGAACCATTTGATTTTCTATTTGAAAATCTATTCAAATGTAATTTATTCCTGTGATGTCAAAGCTGAATGTTTTGTAACCATTAGTCCAGTCACATCCTTTAAAATTCATTAATATCAAAGTCCCATTAAAGTGATAGTTCAACCAAAAATCTAAATATACGCATTATTTACTCGCCCTTTAGTGGTTTCAAACCTTTTAGAGTTTCTTTCTTCTGTTGAACACAAAAGAAAATATTTAGAAGAAAGATGAAAACCTGTAATTATAGACTTACATTGTAGGACAAATGTATACTATGGAAGTCTATGGTTACAGGTTTCCAGCTTTCTTCAAAATATCTGCTTTTGTCTTTAATAGAAAAACAAAACCTCATAAAGGTTTGAAACAAGTGAAGGGTAAAGACAAGTAATTTTGTTCATTGGCCATCTTTGAGACATCTCTCAGTCAACTATTTCAGAATTCAGTCATGCAAAAAACAGAAAAAAAAACTTCAAAGCTGTTCACCCTGCTTATGATTAATCATTTAGAAAGCGGGACTGTTACACCATATTGCATGCTGCAATTTCTGCCATTCGTCACTAATATAAGTGCACAGTCTTTATATATTTGAAGCCTTGGTAATATTATGATTTGATGCTTAAGAATCATTATTAATTCAAAATTTTCATTCAATATTTTCATGAAAAAAAGGTTCAGGATTCTCTACTGTCACTTTTTTTTAATCAATGCAATGCTTCTTTAGTAGCGAAAAACATAAATCTTAATAAATAAAAAAGAATCGTTTTAACCCCAGACTTCTGAACTTTTGTTTACATGCCCTTTAAAAGATCAATGTCAGGCTGTTCAAATCAATAATTTGCCTTTTAGAAGTCTAGCTTCATCCAGATTCAGCGTTCTGTCATTCTCCAAAAACAAAAAAACAAAAAACAAAAGTGATGCGATGCTTAAAAAGTATTAAATAAATACTTCAAATATTTCTGTACACACTGAGCCAAGTACACTTAAAAAGACAGATCGCTGATAACTGCACATGTGAACATAACTCCTGACTCTGGATGGAAGGCTGTTAGCTGAACCTGCGAAGGCTCACTGTGTTGGCACAAAACAGGGAAGGTGATAAAGGCTTCTCAGTGCACTAACAGAGCATCATCATCCTCCTCTTCCTCACTAGCTGTGAGTCTGCAGAGTCTGAAAGAGTCACCGGGATCATCTTCCACTCCTGAAGGTTCCCTGCTGTGCCCACGGTCATCAGCGAGCGAGTCCTTCTGTGCTTTTCTGAATGCGGGACAGCTTCTCTGCTCCTCAGACTGACCGCTGGAGGACGTGGGCGACTCTGGGGAAGAAAGTGGTGAAATGCCCACAGACGTGTAGCGGAGCAGGGAGACTCCTCTGAGCTCCGCAGCCAGTTCTTGCACCAGACGTCTGGAGGACCTTGAGCGGCTTGTGCTGCGTTTGGGCCTTTCCGAGGGTCCAGGAGGACTGTCTGCATCTTTATGTTTTGATGAAATGCCCTGTTTGCCAGCTGAACTCCTGTCGTCTTCATCATCTTCGTCCTCCAGGGTGTCAGAGGTGGAGTGGAGGGAGTTTGGTGAGGGAAGAGAGAGAGGAGATGCTGGAGACTCTCTGTCAGGCAGGCATAAGGCCTCATTGTGGGCCTGCAACGCCAAACCCAGCGCTACCGCTGAACATGACGGCGGAGTCTGTCCCAGGGTCTCTGGTGACTCTCGAACACTGTTGTCTGCTGTGTTGTAACTGTGGAGGTTCAGCTCGGGGTGTGTGTTTGCGTGTGTGTGACCCGGAGGTGTGAGGAGAGGGATTTGACCCCGTACCCGAGAGCCACGATGAAACAGTCGATTCCACAGACGCCCGAGCCGACGGCGTGAAGAGGAGCGACGGGACGAGTGACGGCGAATCTGCCTCCGCATAGCCGAACGGAGATTCTGCAGAACAGATGCCTGGGAGAGAGATAACACAAACTTATTTAAGCCAGTTTTGGGCCAGTTTATCCATCATTCAACCCTCCTAAAAAATATATATATTATCCAGAAAGAAAATGTTTGAAGATTCTCCTCATGTATGATGCAACCGCATTTCATAACTAACTAGGATTTAAAGACTCCTGTAGCCTGAGCCAGGATTTAGACAATAAGAGAAGCTAAGAGATAACTCTCACATAACTTCCAGTCACCTTCCAGTTCACAAAATTGAAGGATTGACAGAAAATTGAGCGACAGTTCACCAGAAATGTATTTCAGTAAATGTACTGAATTGAAAAAAGTCACAAGATTGCCCTGGGGTGAGTAAATTAAAAGCAAATATGATTTTTTGGGGGTGAAGTATTGCTTGAAGTTCATAGGATGAAATCTGAACTGGCCACAACCCACAGTAATTAGAAGTGGAATTTAAATTGGCATTAAAAGTAGGCCTGTCACAATATCTATTTATTTGCTGTACGATATCTTGCACCAAAATATATTAAGATAAACGATATTTTTGTCATTTGAAGGCCATTTTATGCCACTCATTATATAATGCCAGAATGACAGTATAATGGCATCATAATGTACACTCTTCCAAACAACACACAATATTTTATTCCTAAGAATAGTTAACTTCTTTATAGTCATTTTAACAATTTAATAATTAGGCACTGGAATCAAAATGTGAAAACGCAGATCCTTAATAAATAATAATAATTGTTAACAAAAAAGCGCAAGGTAAAAATTAACAGAGGCTGTGATATCTGCTACCCGATCTATTTCCAGTTGTCAAATACCCACATGAAAATATAGTAATTTAAAGTAAATACTATAGTGTTTTTTTAACCATACTGACACTGACACCTCCAATAGAGATAGAGATGTTGCACAATCAGCTAAGGTGTTGCTAGAATTGGTTTTTTTTAATGTATGTGCGATATATATTGCATCACTAAAAATGACTGAGGTCATGTCCATGTGTTGTGCGATAAGTCAATATCTTTCAGACAAGTTTCAGACAAGTTTCAAACCGTTATTCAATCTTTGTCATCCTTTTATAAATAAGAGTTTCTTTGAATTTTAATTCATTTTAATTGTACTTAAACTAGAACCTGAACTGCTATCCTGTTTGCTAGCTTAGCTGTAAACCACTGACACACACCTGTGTGGGGTTGTAGACTGGGAAGTCGTCCACTGGAGGAATGAGACCTTGAGCGATCAGCTGACCATATGAGGGCGGAGCTTCCCTCTGAACAAACTCCGCCTCTAGCCTGGTCATCTGGGTTTCAAAAGCTCTATGAGAAAGAGAAAGATAACAAGAGCTGTTTTATAAAGATGCTGACTGATCTTGTTTATAGCTGTAACAGAAACTGTGACTTTGTATGAAATTGAAGCGATTCACAGGCATTCTCTCTAGAGCATTCCAGTAGCTGTTACTTATCCAGCACATCTCTGACAGTTTGATGAAGTGCAGGTATTTCGGGTCCTGCTGTGTCTTTACAAGGCTAACTGGAGAAAAACTGTG
This sequence comes from Danio choprae, assembly GCA_903798125.1. NCBI lineage: Eukaryota > Metazoa > Chordata > Actinopteri > Cypriniformes > Danionidae > Danio > Danio choprae. The sequence continues at coordinate 6,769,146 of CAIGQW010053631.1, forward strand.
CATCACCACTAAAGCATCATGTGGGTCATTACTGCACAACCACTTACGCTTAAAGAGATATGAGAGAGGCAGCACGGTGGCGCAGTGGGTAGCACAATCGCCTCACAGCAAGAAGGTTGCTGGTTCGAGACCTGGCTGGGTCAGTTGGCATTTCTGTGCGGAGTTTGCATGTTCTCCCCATGTTCGCGTGGGTTTCCTCCAGGTGCTCCGGTTTCCCCCACAAGTCCAAAGACATGCAGTATAGGTGAATTGGGTAAGCTAAATTGTCCGTAGTGTATGAATGTGAATGGGTGTGTATGGATGTTTCCCAGTGATGGGTTGCAGCTGGAAGGGTATCTGCTGCGTAACATATGCTGGATAAGTTGGCAGTTTATTCCGCTGTGGCGACCCCAGATTAATAAAAGGACTAAGCTGAAAAGAGAATGAATGAATGAATGAGATATGAGAGAGTGAATCATCCCCCACTTGACTTTCTTTCTCTCTTGGAGAACTTACGCTTTTCTAGCTTTCAGCAATAAGTTTCAATATTAAAGCACTCTGTTGTTTCTCACTGACTATGTGTGTTTGTCTAAATAGGAGACAAAATATTTTGAATTACATTGTGAACTAATTTAGCAGAAAAAGATAGCAATAATGATAAAAAAAGAGAAAAGAAATATAGCATGCAGGGAAAAAAGAAATAAAAATATTTATCAAGACTCATGTATATGTATTTTTATATAAATTGAATATGAACACTACTACTCTACTAATTATTTATGTATTTCTGATGGTTTCCACAAAAATATTACACAGCATCAACATATTTGAACGTCTGAAGAATCACGTGACTCGGAGGACTGGAGAGATGATGCTTGAAATGCAGCATTGCCCTCACAGAAATAAATGACATTTTTAAAATATTCACACTGAAAATAGTTATTAGTTAATAGTTATAATATAGTACAATAACAGTTATAATTAGTTAAAAAATAGTTATAGTTATTGGAACAAAAAAAAATCACAATACATTTTTTTTCTGTATATATGATTTTAAAAATCTAAAGAAAAATGAAGAAAAATGTATACACTATTTTGCATATTTTTGACTGTGAAATAAATATGTGACCCTTGACACAAAACCAAAGTAGCGTTTTAGCAATGACCAAGAATAGATTGTATTGGTCAAAATGATTGATTTTTGTTTTGTGCCAAAAATCATTAGAATATTAATTAAAGATCATGTTCCATGAACATATTTGGCAAATTTCCTTCTGTAAAAATATCAAAACTCAATTTTTGATAAGACTAGTATTGTACATTGCTAAGCACTTCATTTAGAGAATTTTAAAGATAATTGTCGCCGTATTTAGATTTTCTTTAACCTTCAGATTCCAGACTTTTAAAATAATGTCAAATCTTAACACTGGGAAGTTTATTTATTCAGTGTTCAAGTGATGTATGAAACTCAATTTAAAAAAACTGACACTAATAACTGGCTTTGTGGTCACATATATATTAATTAAGACAACAATTAAGATATAATAATAATACCGATTAAAACAATGAAACAAAATGACAAATTATTAATATAAAGGATCCTATGAAGTAAAAAAAAAAAAAAAGTGATTTAATCTGCATTTCCTGATTTGATCCAGCTTTAGCTTATATTACAGACAGGAGGATGGAAAAGTCCTCACCTGTACTCTCTTGTCCTGAGCGAGTAGAGTTTAAAGGCACAACCCAGTGCAATGACCAGCAGCAGCCCACAGACTAAACTCCCAATCAGAGCCGCTGTGATCACCTTCCTGGGCACAGATGCTAGACAGTCTCTTTCGTCACTGCCGTCCATACAGTCCTCCTGCCCGTCGCAGCGCCACGTCTCAAAGATGCACAGGTTGGTTCCGCAGTGGAAGTTTCCAGGCTGGCAGTCAAAACAGTTCTTTTCATCTGAGCCGTCGGGACACTTCTTCTGATTGTTACACCTCTCAGAAGCAGAGTAACATGCCCCGCTGCCACCCTCGCAAGGGTACTCACCCGCCTGACACAGCGGGCAGTCCTCCTCATCTCTACCGCCAGGACAATTCCAGTATCCGTCACAGCGCTGCAGATCAGAGTAGCAGCCCTCGTCTGTGCCACACGGATGCTCACCGGGAAAACAGTAGCCCTTCACCTGCAGACAGAGCATCAACGTGATCAGTGGCATAGTGTGTGTATCAGCTGTGTTTCAGCAAAGGCAGAAATAATGAATTTCTTTGCCAACCCCAAATTTGGAAAGAATGAAAAAACTCTCTTATTCTTTCTAAGGCTGTATTTATTTAATTCTTTTAAATATATTCAAACAGTATTAATTTAATAATATTAATATTTTCAAAGAATTTGACTTTTTAAAATGTCAAGCAATAGTGAGGAGGCCTGACTGAGGTTTTCATAAAATCACAATAACCCAGGTGTGATTCAAAAGAATCTACTTTTGATCAACATTATGACCGATTTCTTTTATGAATTTGAAGGGCGACACGGTGGCTCAGTGGTTAGCACTGTCGCCTCACAGCAAGAAAGTCGCGTGTTTGTGTGGGTTTCCTCTGGGTGCTCCAGTTTCCCCCACAGTCCAAAGACATGCGGTACAGGTGAATTGAATAAACTAAATTGGCCGTAGTGTATGTGTGGGGATGAGTGTATATGGGGGTTTCCCAGTACTGGGGAGCAGCTGGAAGGGCATCCGTTGTGTAAAACATATGCTGGATAAGTTGGTGTTTCATTCCCCTGTGATGACCCCTGATGAATAAAGGGACTAAGCCGAAGGAAAATGAATGAATGAATGAATTTGAAGTAAAAAAAAAAAAAGTGTTTATATTAGAACAAAGGCCTTTTGTAAAATACTACGGTAAATGTTTATACAGACACTTCAGCTTAACTTGTATATTTTGTGAATAAATGTACTTTCTGAATAAAATGTGTCATTCTGCAATGCAGTTGAAAAAAAAAGAAGTTTTTAAGTGGAATCATGAAAAAAAACACCTGTACTCCACTACAACCAGATGTTGCACACAGCCAACCAGTGATATTAGAGGTAAAAGTGAAAGGCATTTTCCAATTTGTTGTGAAGTCAGTGAATGAACTGTGGTTGAAAGCTCAGGCTATACAGACTCATGCAAGCACATAAATACAGAAAGATCTTCATAATGCATAGCTTCAAACTGGGCCTAAAAAACAAGCCTGTACATTACTGAAGGAAAATACTCAAACAATGCAGATTTTAAAAAAAATGGAGCACAGTTAAGTATAGTTCATCAAAAATAAAAGTTCTGTCATTTATGAGCTTCTGTTTAGTGCTGTTGAACACAAAAGAAGACATTTTGAAGAATGTTGGTACCAGCTGACTTTCACAGTATTTTTCTGCTACTGTCAACTGCGTGGTTACAGATGTTCTTCAAAATCTTTTCTTTTGAAACTCATCCAGTTTTGGAACCACTTCAGTGTGAGTTAACTTTTCATTTTCTTAACCCCAGAAAGCATATGAGAATGGGGTACCTGATAGGTGGCATTGAATCCATGTCCCGGGCTGTGTGGTTTAGCGTGGTAGAAGATGCTCATCTGGCCCTGGGAAGACTCCAGCAGGGCTCTTCTGTGGTTATTATGGTGAGAAAGGCTCTGCAGCAGCCGTTCTGCCTGCTCTCCCAAACCATCATAAACCCGCACAGAGTCTCCAACACCCAGCTGTAGATCCACCTGCAGCACCAGCGGCTTCGGGTCCTGAAGCAAAACAGTCAAGCAGAACACTCTTTAATTGATTCAGTCATACTTTAATGATCAAACTGCAGGCCAGAATCAGTTTGAATTAGAACAGAAATAAGTGCAATAAATGCATTTTAAAGTGGATTAAAACTGTTACAATGGTGCAATTACTTTTTTTTAATGATTTCTAAATTTGCCATTTGCAAGTAAACTCTCATTGCATTTGTTTATGTTCTGTAATTCCACCCATATCATGACAATGGCTTTGTGTGCTTGTGCCTTTCTTTGTAGCTGTCATTATATTTGATCGTTTTGCACAACAACCAAGCATATGTCTGTATTTTTGTGTGTTTTGTACAGTTGTTCTAAAAAATGGTCACCAAATATGAGCAAAGCTCAATTAGACACCTTTGCACCAGGTTAACCCACAATTCATTCTGAGAGACTAAACTAATTTTCTTTTTCATGGAATATACGTAGTAGCTCATCCTATACTGTGATAAAGCCTGGTCTGTAGGATCAGATTGCTTCTCGTGACATACAATACTTTCAAGCAGGCTGTGACCACCTCATTTAAGCAATCTCACACTGATTGTTTTTGTGTGGATCAGAGCACAACTGTGTGATTGCGTGAACCACAACTATTACACCTTTACTAGGCAATATTTAAATAAAATGAATTTGAAACTTTTCTAAAGACAACCAGTTCCGTTCAGAATTTGCATGTATGTTATATTGGGAGGAGGAAAGCACTAATCACTTGGTTTAAGTATGTATTGACCAAATCATATGGGGAAAAAAAAAAGCAAACTACATCTTACCACAGAGTATTAGCAAAATTATATTCTGAGTCTCAGCAAAAAATGCATAGAAAAAAACATTAACTACAGTATGATTAGGTTATTAATATTTAATTCTCCTGTCAATCCTCAATAAGCTAAGGTTTTATGCTCTCCAAAACACAAATACGTAACATACCGCATAAATATACATCACCATAACATCAATATGTTTGAATAAATGGCAAAAA
>CAIGQW010053631.1:6774292-6800865 GCA_903798125.1 Danio choprae
ACACACACACACACACACACACACAAACACACACAAACACACACAAACACACACAAACACACACACACACACACACAGAGCGTGGAGTAATAACAGCTCATTTTCTCCTTCACCTTCATTAGCTACAGATCAGATCTAACTAAATAATTAACAGCGGAGATCTGTCAAACTCACACTGATCCTAGTGCAATCTAAATACGCACATCAGTTTTGTGGCATATTATGTAACAAGTGCTGCAGAGCATTAGTGTTTCATCATGGCTCTATGGCCATATGCTATTGATCTTCTAAGACTGCATTTGCCTGGTCAATCTGTGCTTACAGTAAATCTATATGCCTCTGCGTGATTTAGCTACCCCCTAATGTACGAGCACAACTGAATCTGATGAAATACAGTCATGTTGTTGAAATAAATGACATTTTATGTATATATTTCTTTTAAAAGTATTTGATTATGTAATATTAGCTCAAATCAGGACCAAATAAATTAAAGTTTTAAAAATCACGCTTTTCATACAAATTCAACTATTTTAAACGTTATGTTTTAAACGTGCACAAGCATACGAAAACATTTTTCCCTGTTTTATTTTACAACAGCACAAAGTGAAAAAAGCACTTTGTCAGCCCTTTCCTCTCATACACTCTTAACACCACATTTATCTGCATGAGGGTCACAGCATAAATTCAATTTGTGAGCAATGGCAGAAGGAAAAAAGGAAATAACATATTTTTACACACTTATCAAGATAGCACTTTAATTTACAGTTCAACTTGCACATACTGGGCAATAATTACAGTAGGTATTAACCCTGAACCAATCCCTTAACCTACCTTAACCCATGCAGTTACCTTACATTATCCAGTACTGTCTTAGGTAAGTGCATAGTGTAAAATGAATTGCAACTGATATCATATAAAAAAATTGGAATATCATGCACAAGTTTAAATATCAAGTACTTTTAATAACTCACTTTAGTTAAAGTGGACCTATTATGCCCCTTTTTACAAGATGTAAAATAAGTCTCTGATGTCCCTAAAGTGTATGTAAAGTTTCAGCCCAAAATACCCCACAAATAATGTTTCACAACTCATTGAAACTCTTTCTTTTAGGCTTTGATCCAAATTATGCTGTTTTGGTGACTGTCACTTAAACTCAAATGAGATTGTGCTGTATTCAAAAGAGGGCGGAGCAACAAACACCTATGCATCAGCATGGTGACAGATTCAAAACAGGACTAATGTTATCTGTGTGAAAAACTGAAAATGTGAAAAGAAGTGTCTCAGAAAAAGGCAGAATATAGAGACTACAGTGTTCATTTGTGCATCTAAAACTCCATAATTATAATCCTCTTAGTCGCTGCCATTATCCTCAGAAGGTCAAAACTCTAATGGCGGATGGCTGCTTCTCACTCAGGGCTGTCTATGGTAATGAGGTAGAGATCTTCACTAAGGGACTGGACTTTCCCCCTCTGACGACATGTACAAATGGAGAATGTCAATTCTGCAGACTGTTTTTATCAAGTGTGATTATTCATTCATTCATTTTCATTTCGGCTTAGTCCCTTTATTAATCTGGGGTCGCCACAGCGGAATGAACCGCCAACTTATCCAGCATATGTTTTACGCAGCGGATGCCCTTCCAGCTGCAACCCATCTCTGGGAAACATCCATACACACCCATTCACACTCATGCACTACGGACAATTTAGCTTACCCAATTCACCTATACCGCATGTCTTTGGACTTGTGGGGGAAACCGGAGCACCCGGAGGAAACCCACGCCAACACAGGGAGAACATGCAAACTCCACACAGAAACGCCAACTGACCCAGCCGAGGCTCGAACCAGCGATCAGCGACCTTCTTGCTGTGAGGCGAACGTGCTACCCACTGCGCCACTGTGAGGCCCCAAGTGTGATTATAAAAAACAAAATACATTAATGTGTACCATTAGAGGCTGGCTATATTCACACACGGTTGCTACACAACTGTTTAAACCCCTTATAAAAGTGACTTTTGCATAATAGGTCCCCTTTAAACAAAAAAAAGAACAGTAAACACATTTTTAGAAACATGACAAATTACAGAAGAAACCGGTTATATGGGTTTTAACAGTTTAATATTCACTTTTAACTCAGTTAATAATGGCCTTTGTTGGTGGATTCTAAAGGAAGATATCCCCATCCTAACTCTCACCTCGTATGTAGGACATTCTGAAGCCCTGTGCCTGACCAGAGCTGTTGGCGTGAGAGTGGAAGTAAACCCAGACTCGTCCTCTGGAGGAGATGAAGGGAGGAGGAAGAACAGATCCACAGAGGCGATACTCAGCTTTCCATGTGGGGCCGAGCAGTAGCCAGTCCCCCCTGCAGTCCCCGGTGTCCTCCAGGTCAAAACTGTGAAAACTGGACACAGTAAACACTTGCTGATTAATGCACAGGATGGTGCTTACACTTGTAGAATAGCATCATCAAACGAAGACAGACATATCAAATTTGTTGGTGAAAAGAACATTAAAGGAAAATGCCAAATTAAAGGGATAGTTCACCATTGAAATTCTATCGTTTAATTGCCATTTACTTTCTTTTTCTGTTGAACACAAATAAAAGATTTTGAAGAATGTTGGCTCAGCACACTTTTTTTGCTGTGAACTATGCCTTTAAAAGAAAAAACAAACAATATCCATAAAGAGCTCAGTTTACTTCTCCTCTACTCATGTGATCCTTTTATGTGTTTAAGGTTACACATTTGAAGTATAATTGTATAATGCCTATTGTTTCCACATACCAGAAATAACATTTTAGCTATACCAACAATAACTAGAAGAACAGAAGCAAAAGAGAGAGAATGTTTTCAGTGGAACTATTATCACATTAGATTACAGAACTCCTATCAGAGTACACACACAGAGACAGGCACAGGCACAGGCACAGGCACAGGCGCACGCGCACACACACACACACACACACACACACACACACACACACACACACACACACACACACACACACACACGCACACACACACACACACACACACACTTACGAGCAAAAGATAAAATCTTTATCCAGTAGCATTACAGTAGAATGGCTTTTTGCAGCCAATAACTTAACAACATTATACATCCACTGGACTGTTGTCTTTCTTATCTCTTCTTATCGCTTGCGGCTTCCTATATTTCCTCCAAATCTCACTTCTTACACAGTGTCTCCTCTACTGTTTGTTTAACAATAACTGGAAGATGTTCCATGATCATTTTAGTAGGCTGATGCAGACATCCTTATGACTTATTATTGACAATTCCATGCTTAATTGAGTGATTTAACACTTATTTGAATGCTTAATTTATACCAAAAATTCAGGCTAAATATAGAAAATAAATAAAAAAGCTAACTTTCTGACCTATTAATATTGTGTGACTTTACAAAGTAAATGCATGACTTTGTTTGAATTGTCAATGCAAATGCAAACCCAACACATAATATGCAATCAAGTCGAAATTCATTTAAATTTATATTAAAAAACAATCTCACACAGAAGCCTGGACTGATGTTCTGTCATTTGGTTTATCATTATGTGTATAGTCATTAAAATACTGTCATTCAAATCTCGTTTGGCTTTCAATGAAACACACGCTTCTGAATATTTCAGACTGGGCTCAACAATCAGGACTTTTAGGCCAATTGGCAGAACTGTCACTTCACCTATCACCCAGTGCTGCATTGCCACAATGTTTTATATTCAGTGACCACACAAGTGTTTTTATCCAGCTTCATTTAAGTGCTTTTCTTTCTTTTTTTTTATGTTGCTGATTTAAATGTGCCACCAATCTAACACAAACTGGCTGGCTGATACAAATGAGATATTGATACAGCAATAATGACGTTATGAATAAATCAATTTTCAGTAAAAACATATATATGAGCCTACGGGCCAGATTTATTAACTGCCCAGGCCTGTGCAAACCCTGCTCTGACACAAAGTGAAATATTAACATTATTTGCATGGACATTTGTTAAGTTTTACTTTCTGACACAATATTAATGGAAGAAGAGGATTTGAATGAATTATGCAACATGGATTACTAAGGTTTGCGTTCAGTCATTTATTTTATTTTTTTTTGCATCATTATTTAATCCTCAAAAAAGTATCTTATTCCATTGTGCACCTGTATTGTTACAGTACATGCATAATTATTAAACAAGTCTATATTCAGATTTTTTTTTCAAACATAAATTATAAATTCCAAATAACATCAATCTTAATAATTATTTTATACATTTTGTACATTTATAATTGATGTTAAATTGTTAAAGACTGGAAGTGGAAAAACACCTTATATTCAGATAGGAGTCATTAATAATCAGGTTTCCTAAAATACAAGACATGCTCTGAAAACTCAAAAATGATTAAAGCCAATGAGAAGGAAGTAATACTATTTAAAATAGTGGTATTGCAGGTATAAAGAAAAACTCGTGTGATTTGCCACCCAGGTCCATTCTGCCAAAACTCAATACTACCAAAACAAAATTAACAGCACTTTAGACACTTGCAAACTTATCAGGACATTAAATTCCCTGCTCGGTCCTCCTCTGCCACCCCCCACCACCTCTTTATTATTTTCCCTTCATTTTCATTGGCAAAACTACAAAAATTATCAGTCCCAATCAATCCCAAATTTTCATCAAACCACACCTTCAGAAGGATTTTTTTTTCCTCCTTCTCCCTCCTCACAGCGGAAAAAGCATCCAAACTTCTCTCTGGACATCCCACAACTTGCTCACTAGACCCTATCCCTTCATATATTGTGCAGGACATTTCCTAGGCCACAGTGCCAGTGACTATCACACATCATTAACACTTCCCTCCAAACTGGCACTTTACCCAGGCCTCCTTCCCTCTTTCATATAGACGGATTGTTTTCTACCATACAGTGCATCCGGAAAGTATTCATAGCGCTTCACTTTTTCCACATTTTTTTATGTTACAGCCTTATTCCAAAATGGATTAAATTCATTTATTTCCTCAACATTCTACACACAATACCCCATAATGACAATGTGAAAAAAGATTTTTGGAAATTCTTGCAAATTTATTAAAAATAAAAAACCTGAAAAATCACATGTACATAAGTGTTCACAGATTTGCCGTAAAGCTCTACATTGAGCTCAGGTATGCTCTGTTTCCACTGATCATTCTTGACATGTTTCAGCAGCTTAATTGGAGTTCACCTGTGGTAAATTTAGTTGATTGGATCTGATTTAAAAAAGGCATACACCTGTCTATATAAGGTCCCAGGGTTGACAGTGCATGTCAAAGCACAAACCAATACTTTCCGGATACACTGCATTTCCACATTTCTTGCTCAGAATAATCTGTTCGACGAAAACAAATCAGGCTTCAAATGTGGACTTCACAACTCTCAGTCCCTGAAGTCCTGTGGATTGCTAAAGCAGGTTCCAAATCACCAGTTCTGCATTTACTGTACCTGTCTGCTGCTTTTGATACGGTGAGTCATCAGAGTCTCCTTTCCACCTTCTCCTCATTGGGAATTACTTGAACCCCACTCTGCTGGTGGGAGTCTTACCTCACCGACAGATATTTCAAGGTTACCTGGAGGGAAGCGGTGTCCAAAGCACATAAGCTGGTCACAGGTGTAACCACAGGGATCAGTTTTTGGTCCCGTTCTATTTTCACTCCAGTCACATGGTTTCTCTTATTACTGTTATGACGATGACACAGAACTCTATTTTTCCATTTCAACCTGATAAACACCAGCTGCATGAATCTCATGCTGCCAGGAGGACATCTCGGCATAAATGAAAGATGCAACTCCAGGTATTAAACATAATTTCTCCATCCAGCTGGGGCCATTAACTATTATACCTTCTTTAATCCATGAGGAATCTTGGGTCCTCATATTGCAGACACAGCATTGTCATGCAGGTTTGCACCTTATCACATTAGGACGATCAGACCCTTCCTGACAGATCATGCTGCACAACTTCTGGCCAAATTCTGGTCATTTCTAGACTGGACAACTGTAATGGTCTTCTGGCTGGACTCCCATCTTGCACCCTTAAACCTCTTCAGATGATCTAATGCTGCAGCTTGTCTGGTCTTCAATGAGGCCAAGAGAGCCCATGTTACACCTCTCTTTATCTCCCTGCACTGCTTAACAGCTGAAGCTTACAGAACAGCCACTGGGTCTGCACCCTCGTACCCTTGTACAAGTTGTACTGCTTGTTGTTTATTGCCTCTTCAATTTAATGCAGTTCTCATTTGTAAGTCACTTTGGACAAAAGGGTCTGCTAAAGGACTAAACATAAATGTAAATGTTTAATGTAAATGTTTAACCATTGGGCATAAAATCCTCACTGGGACTGCAGGGCAACAACAAAAAAACAGACTGAAACAAAGACAATAAAGAATGAATCCGAGAAACGAAATTAGGCAAATGAATCAGAAGTCTAGAAAAGATCTTACTTCCTCATTGCAAAATAAGGTGGATAGTACAACGTATTTTGTTGGAGCATCAAATTAAACTGTAATCAGATATTAAGTAGTCAGTCTCCTAAAGACATATAGTTGCAAAGTTTAATATTGTAAACAAAATGTCTGAAGGGGACAGTCAAAATAAAATAATTAGGAAAAAAACTAAATATTGACTGCTTGCATAATTATTACATACCATAGTAAAATTTCAGGAGAAAACATCAACAAAGCGAATCGTTGATATTTTATTCTCCATCTCTGCCCAGTTCTGGGTCAAAGCCAGAGTGGGTCAAAGCATAATGTAGATATTGCTACAACAAGTAATTCACCAGAATGGATTAAAATAAATTACAATTATCTTGAACTGAACTATTATCCTCTTCGGCCTTGACGTTTCCACTAAGAACAGATCCCTGTGGAGATGATGTCATGCTTTTAGATAATTTCATTAAAGCAGTGACGAAGCCCTCATACCCCCCCACCCACACACATCAGTGATAGGAGAGGCGAGAAACAGCGGCGCATTATAAAATCCTTGCAGTCAGCTATACAGCCTAAGCGCTTCATATGGAAGACTGCACAGTCCAATATACACTTACACGCTCATAAACACTGAAATACATAACACTGTTAATTAGTTTGAAAAATGCTTACATCAACTTTTGGCCTGAAAATACCATACATTCATTCAGTTTACTAGTAAAGCTGTTGCGGACCTTAACAGTATAAAAGCCGCAAAGTGTTGTTTAAAAAAACAGCAGCAAGGTATTTATTTCTCATATCAGGATCCCATGAACAGAACAGCTGCTGAATAGGCATTATACAGTGCCCTCCACTAATACTGGCACCCTTGGTAAATATGAGCTAAGGCAGATGTGAATTTTTTTATTATTATTTACTCTTTTGATATTTTGCAGTTTTGTTGTATATAGTATATTACTATAATTGCATGTTGTAAATCCAAAAAAAAAAAAAACATTGCACAGGACAGCACAGTTTAAAAAAAACAAACTAATACATTTATGAAATATTTACAGGAGCAAAATAATTTTGAAGTATATTTCCATTGATATATTATACATTTTTTGTACACCTGTTTGAATAGGAAAAGGAAAGAGTTCAACCAAGACTTCCTGTTTACTAGGGTTATGAGGTAGCACACTCACTTATGCTGTATCCTAAATCACCCTCTATACCCTTATTCAATATTCCCTCCATTATTCCACTAATATAGAGTGGTCCACTTAAAGAAGTGAATCAAAACGAGTGAGTGAATCCGAGCACTGAGTGCACCAAGGGTTACTGTTTTGTTTGTGCTTTGCTGGTTGATAAATTAAAAAAAATAAAAGATTTGAAACTTCTTGGTCAGCCTTAGCAAGCTGTCCATTAGTAATGAAAAAGAAATTAGATTTTTGTCAGGTAAACAAATGATACTTTAATTAAATAATATTTTATTTTGAAACGTATACCAATAGGATTCTGAATTGATTGAGTGCACTTCAGAATATCCACGTGGCTTCGGACACCACTAGAAATGGCTGCTCCCTCAAATAATGTGCTTTTTTTAAGGGTAAGGGGGTGATTTCGGATACAGCGGATTCACAATGGATTCACAATGGGTTACATTAAAGAACAAAGCTGTGATTTGAGACAAGGTTGTTGAGTTTTACAAAATAGATTTAAAAAAAAAATACTGAAATGGCCATTTCCACCATCGAGGCAATAACTCCTGTAAACTGGAAGTGTTAAGAATCAGTTTGGGAAAAAACGTTTTTTTTGTGTGTCCCAATGCACTGCTAGAAAGATGGTTGAATGGCCAAAAAAGAATCACAGCTGGAGAACTGCAGAATTTAGTTTGCTCTTGGGGTCAGAAAACCTCCAAAACTACATTTCAATGTTACCTACATCATCACAAATTGTCTGAAAGGGATTGAAGAAAAAAATAATTCCACCAGGATTCCCACTTTAAGCCAAATAATAACGCCCCTGACTTCAGACTAAAAAGCTGAATTTCCATAACATCTAATGAGTTGAAAATGGGGCGTTGTTGTGCTTGTATATTAAAAGTGCCACAGAGTGCATTGACTCATTAAGTTAAATTGTTCTCTGATTTCTAAATATTAAGTATGAGGTAAATTAAAAATTCATCCAGAAACACTTTTATATGCTCATTTATGACCCCTGAATTTACCCATAGTCTTTTACTCCACGTCTTTAAAAATTCTAAGTATTGTTTGCTATGAGTGTACGCACTCCGGCATTGCCATTTGGTGTCTATCGATGCCACTTACTTAACATAGTATAGAAAACTATGTAAAGACATGCAAACGCCACATAGAAGGAATTCCTGGTCCAGCCGAGACTCGAACCAGTGACCTACTTGCTGTGAGGTAAACGTGTTAACCACTTTACCACCGTGCTGGCAAGCATGAAATAGTGCAATAAAAAAAGATACCAAAAATGTATTTTAATAAAATAAAAAAGGAAACTAATGCAAAAATTCTAGATATTCCATGAATTGGATAAAAATTCAATGTCATGATATTTCAGAAATTGCATGACCCGGAGGAATGAATGCTGCACTAATCTCATCCAAAAACAAAGTCAAGCTTCTTCAGAAGAGTAAAACAATAAATATATTTTCTTCACTACCTTCTTTGCTCATATTTACCAAGAGCGCAAGTTTAGTGGAGGGCACAGTAAATGGTAAAACATGTTGTTACGCATCATGGTAACAGGAATTAATAAGTCAGCACACATTTAATCACTGCTGTGAGAGATTACTTGTGTGCATCTACCTGATTGTGATTACATCTCCACGGCTGCCCTGTATATTCCAGCTGCAGTTCACCCCGGCCGGGTAATTGAGGGGCCATAATGGGCTGTAAATCACTCCTCTCCTCTCCGTGTGTAACTCCACCTTACCACCACAGGCAGCTGAGAAAAAGACACACACACACATAAGAAATGCGCATCGGGTGAGTCATAAGTGACCACAGCTGTCAGATTGTGATTGAAATGACATCAACATCTCACGTAAGGCTTTATGGATTCCTGAGTGTAGGCCAGGTATTTATGATGGCCAGAATTTGATCCACTCACTCAAGAAGGATTAGAGAGATACGCGATACTCAATTTAGCGTGTGAGAGTGTGCGCTTACGATTATGCATCTGAACAGAAACACAATAAGACAGGGAAGAAATGTGTCTGCGAGGCGACAGAAATAGTCCAGGAAGTGCGAGTGGGTGTATGATCTATTCAGTTTGTAATCTTTAAGAATTCAGGTGGTTAATCTTCATCATAATGTTCCTCTTTCATCTATATAATGAATCACTGGTCTTTAAAGAAAAAAGGACATTACTGAGCTGTATCTATTAATGCATGTAAAAAATTAAACACCTGTAGAGATAAAACGTTAGTGCATGTCAGAGGCAGGTTTAAGAAAGCTGAGTCCTCGTTTCATGCATGATATACCCACATTTATTTATTTTAAAATATACAACAATCATCCTTGAATTCTTCTTGATATTTGTCACATATATATGACGTACTCACAAACTACTAAAAGACAAGGATTCTTATTATACATTTTAATATATATTTAATGAAATTGTCACTCATTATATATTACATAGTCATGCGTGTGCTACTTTGTGTTGATTAGAAATGCACAACAGTTCTACTCAGGCTTTATAGGTAATATTTTTACTGGCAAAATTGACAAAACTAGCACTCAAGTGATATAGCACTTGTTTCTTTTGTGATATTGCACATGTAACATGATATAAACATGAGAAACTTGCAGGGGCATTTATGTCAAGTTTCTTAATTCATAGGCACATGCAACTGCATTCTATCATAGACTATAGGAAACATCCATAAAGGAACTTTGAGTATATATGCACTACAATGCTTATTGTTGGTAATGTAGGACTGGAACAGGTTCAAACAAACAAACAATAAAATAAAATAAAATAAAATAGACAGCCATCAGTTTTAGCAGTTCATTCTAACAGGGTGTGTGTTCACTGAAGAATATTAAATTTTGTAGTCAATGAAAGCTGTTTTCATCTTTTTTTTTTTTTAGCATACCAGCACTGAGCATCTGTTTTACAGGAAGCGAAATTAAATGCGCTGACAGTTGGAGAAGAGGCACTGGCTTTTCCAGCTGTGCAAAAACGCTTTGGTGGACATGCGCCCTTATAGTTATTACTTTCAAAATAAATAATTATCCTTACCTGTGACTTTTATAGACACTTATGTTTTGTGACACATGCACCTTAAAGGGATAGTTCACACCTCACCTCACACACATCATTTACTCACCCTTCGCTTATACCAAACTTGCCAAACCTTATTCTGTTGAACATAAAAGTAAAAATCTTAAAGAACACTGGAAACCAGTAGCATTGACTTCCATACTATATCTTTTCCTACTATGAAAGTCAATGGTTAGAGGTTTCCACTCACTCACTATTTATTCATTCACTGATTTATCAGGGATTGCCACAGCGGAATTGAACAGCCAATTACTCTGGTATATGTTTTATGCGGTGGATACCATTCCAGCCGCAACCCAGAACTGGGAAACATCCATACACTCACATTCATTCATAATTTTGTTTACCCAATTCACCTATAGAGAGACGGGACTGGCAGTGAGCCACCGTGCTGCCCTTTAGCGGTTTCCAACATTCTTAAAAATATCTTCTTTTGTGCTCAACAGAAAAATGAAACAAAACATTTGGAGCCACATGAGGGTGTGTAAATTGTATGTAAATTTTCATTTTTGAGTGAACTATCCATTTATTCAGGCTTTCTGCTGGATGAAATGTAATAAATCAAGGAAGAATTGTTGTTATTAATATTGGGATATTTGTCAATGTTACTTTGAGACTTTAGGACTACTGCCAATTAAAACAGTTGAATACAATGTACATCCTCATTATGCTCATTTACCAGATGGAAAGTATCCTCTAAAAGCAAATGTTTTGTCAATGTATTTGACAGACATCATGTCTAGTGGGGAAAATATATCTTGACTGTTTATCAAAAAGGAAAGAAAAAGCTTGCATGTGTGTGTAAGAGAGTGATAAAAAAAAACGAGAGTCTCTTTGTCTGTCTGTGGGTGAGAGGAAGAGCTCTAGGTGTCACTGGCACTATCACCAAGCCCCCACCCCCAACCAAACCCTCTTTTGTCACCACCCCTTCACAGGATACCACCTCCACCTCCACCACCACACAACACAGCACAGCCGTTCCTTCCCCTCTGTCTCTGATATCCGCTTGAGCACACAAAAGGACACTTCTTTCTCACATATAGTCTTCTCGCTGTGGCTGTTTGTTGAGCGTTTAGCTGACCTCAACAGATCATGTGTTACTCAGACAAGCCCAGAGAGCTGTCTTGGAATAGACTGTGGGTGAGATCAGATCCTCCTGCCTGACAGACTGTGAATTTGTTGCTTTCGTTTTATTTTCCATGCCTTCTAGTTGCTGTGAACGTAGATTTAATCTTCAAACATGATGCTCAGAAAATGCTGAGGACAACAAGTATATATAAACACATTATCTGATCATAAAATAAGTCTAACACTTCTTTTTTTTGCGTGCTAAAAATTGTGGTGACTTGCGGTCTTAAATTGTCTAAAAGGATAGTTCACAAAAATTAATTCTCACTCTCAAGGTCCTTGGTGATATTTAAAATCATGACAACCTGCACTTTAAGAGTAAAAGAACAAACATACAGGTAAAACAAAATGAATACCTCTCCCTCGTTAAGTTACATTCAAGTCTTAAAAAAATAGCTTGGGTAAACTCTACATTTAATTTGATCTCATAACATAACCAAACCAAACCATTTAACCTAGTTGACGCTTGGTTGAAGGCATATGAGATGTTTACATTTTGACTACAAGTTGGGCAACTGCACGTGGGCAAAATGGTTCCATGAAAGGTTGTACAACAACAGTACAATTTTGTTAAACAAACTGCCAACCTGCCAATCTGTTTTGGAGATCACACTGATAGAGTCGTGTTTATAACTGTCATGGCAACAAGCCAAGAGCGGATCCCTGTATGAATGCTGCTGCTGCGCCGCCGCTTAACCTTTCTTTGTCATCTGATAATCTTCAACCTGCCTATACACTCTTTCGCCGAGAATGAAATGATACGTCAGATATTTATGATAGGAGGAACAAAAGAGATGATAAAAAGTGAGAGCTTGACTTCTAATGCACCTTGCACTTCATTCTTTTGTTCAATAAAATGAATGTCAGTCATAACAACATAAACACTATGGAGTCTACTTACCCACACAAACCCAAGCCCACCGGAGGCAAACCCATTTCATGAGGTAAAGCCGAATAGTCCCGATTCTCTCCATCGTCGCCGTCATCTCCTGTTGTTCGCAGCTCAGGTCATTTCCTCATAATCCAAACAGATTTCAACGTGTTTCATGACGGTTTCAGGTTTTTAGTCGATTTAACTTCTTGCAGGGGCATCAAAAGCGGCGTGTGTTGTCCCTATGTGTATCCCGCGGCTCATCATCGCGCTGTCTGTCTGGAGGGAAAAGCAGAAAGACCTTCAGGCAGGAGAGAGAGAGACGGGATTGGAGGTTCAGTGGGAACAACAGGACACATCCTTCATCCAAGAATTTACTTTTTTGCTTATTATATATTTTTTCTTTTCAATAAATCTCAACGGGTAGCCTAATAATGTCGTTCCACTACTTAACAGTTTGTGTCAGTTATGTAATAATCTGTGGTTTAGTAATCTCGGCACTGCAGCTCAGTGAAGTGCTGTCCATCTGCTGGAGCGCATCTCACAAAATAACACTCAGATCAATATTCAACACACCAAGATATGCAATATGCTGCTCGTGTAAACGACAAACTGCTTCCCTTGAATAGTCAGTATCACAAAAGACTGAGGGCACTCCTTTACTACGTGTGTATTTGACAGAATCATAAACAGACATTTATATATGAATTTTGCTTGGGTTTGTTTTCATCATTTGTCTGATGGAGACTTACCAGCTGTCGGGACTGTGGAAGTGAAAGCCTGCACTCTTGTGGACGGAGGGATGCATCGGTGGAAATACACCATGACGTGTGGGCCACATTTCTTTATTTACATGCTGAACCATACATCCTATCGAGCCTTTGAAACAAACAACAAATATTCTGCGTGGTTTCAAAATACACAACACTGCTTAATTTCTACAACATAAGTTACGTACGAGTAGTTTGTTCTTTGCGACATATTTCCGGTCTCATTAGTACTTTTTTAATACATTGTTTTACTGCTCGTATTATTTTAATCTATTTGAATGTTAAGTATCTAAACGTAGCTCTGGGTCGACAGGGCACAAAAGGCACCGCTGGGATTCGAACCCAGGATCTCCTGTTTACTAGACAGGCGCTTTAACCAACTAAGCCACGGCGCCGCTGCGTGATTGGCCACTGGGTTTCTTATTTATACGTCACATAACTATCCTAAGTACAGTATTTACAGAAAGCACACTGTAGTCGGTCTGCTAGCACTACATTAACACCGGACGCCCAAATAATCATGCTTTTGCGAGGGATCCAGATCCTATAACCCCCCCAAGTAATAGAACCAATGTAAATGTTTTAAATTAACGTTATTGGTTTTTCCCTAAATAGTACTATACTTATTTACATGCGTTTATATTGATCAAATCTTTATTCATTTTAATATAATATTGTTGTAATATAATAATATTGTTTAATTATGTCGCTTATTTTAAACTTTTATTTAAAATTTGATCTTTTATGAACCTTGTTTAATCTTGTTTTGTTTTATAATAGCTACATTTATTAGATAAAGATTTTTTTACATGTGTATTTATTTTTCATTTATTATTTGATCTTTTTATACGAATGCTTGTTCTCCAAACATTTGCATGGACCCCCTAGGACTGTGCATCCCCCCTTAACAAGACCTGAACTGTCTGTGCCAGCTTATTTTACAGTTGTGACTAACACAAACACAATATATAAATGTTATATTATATATAAACAATCTGAAAAACATTTTGTACATGTGTTTTGCATACACCTACTTGTACAGTGTAAGCATGTTTGATAGCAGGTTTAAATAGAGTCCAATGTCAGGTAGGACACTTTAAAAGTCAATGAAATTAATTATATTAGAGAGAAGAAACACCCTCAAATAACGGTTTTAAATTTCACTTGGGACTGAGCTTTCCTACTTTGCTTCCTTTCAGGTATGTGGGACATTTTTGATGCAAGCAATTACGAATAGAACATCATTACTTCCCATTTCATTTGAAGTTTTGACAATCACTTTAATTTTCTACACTGACATGCATCTCAAGTAAAACATGGCCAAAAATATGTAATTTATTTTATTTCAATTAGATTTTTTTATTAGAAAAAATGTATTATTTCTGTAATCATAACACATTTTGGTAGATTAGGTACATAATAAATGTATTAATCATGTAAATAAATGCACCAAACGTGGGGGCACAAACACATTTGTACCCGCACACAGTCACACACAGAAGCATCTTGACATTTCTTTAAAACAGAATCCTCACAAAGGACAGGCAGTTCTTCATACATGTTCTACCTCTTGTTCTTGAGGTTTTTTAACCTAAAGTCATAGGAGAAAAAGGTAGATTAGATATTAGAATAAATAAAATAGCAAAAATGCTGAGTCTTATAAAATCTGAGCTCTGACCTCTGGAGCAGTTCACTGGTGGGCACATCTGTATTTTCATCTTCACTGTTGGAGTCTGTGTCGTCTGAGCTGCTGTCAGACTCCTCATGCCTCTTTCTCTGTTTCCCTTTATGCTTATGCTTCTTGTTCTTTTTCTTCTGGGAAAAGAACAGAGAGAAATTAAATGTAAATGAGACATCGGGCACTCAGACCAGGATAATATGTTCCAGAAGAACACACCTTTTTCTCTTTCTTGTGTTTTTTGGCTTTGTGTTTCTCTTTATCTTTCTTCTTCTGTTTCTTCATCTGCGGTGAGTGTGTAGACGGCACAAACCCTGATGAAAAGAGGCACGACATGAAAACTTGACATTCTTATAAAACACAAAGAAGCAAAAACTCCTGGAAAAAGAGGTAATTAATTTTATGGCACATAAATATTCAAGTTTCAGAAAATCCATGCCGTGTCTTTAAAAGATGGAAATTCATATTTTCAATGGAGTTTCTGAGCTCACCTACTGTACTCCATCTCACGGACCTTAAACATCCTTTCAATCTCGTTTTACACTTGAACAACTAAATGAATGCTTAAGTTCATTTAATGGACTACATTTGAATTAAATTACATTATCGATGCCGTGAAAGCCTTATAAACATCAACCTTTCACCTGAAGTGTAACGGTGGCTGAAAAACACTTTCGTTTTGGTTGAAAAACAACACGTTTGAGGTTGTTAGAGATGGTGGTTAACCATCTGTTGTTACAGATACTGACCAGGAGGTGGCAGTCTGGGGCCAAACTCCTCTTCATCCAGGCCTTGTGATTTAGCTGGCGCATCATGGGAGGATTGAGTATTTTGGGCTGTAGTTTCAGCAGATGGCACATTCTGGACTGTGAGATGCTTCAAATCTGAAAGGAAGAGGAAATTATGAAGATAAATAATTATGACAACCACATTGCAGAACATTACAGGACGCACAGATCATATATAATCTTTAGCCATTCTATACCCATTGCTTTGTTGATGTCAGGAGCAGGAGTGAACTGAGCCGGGATGGGTGGATTCACTGTCCCAGATGTAGTGCTCTGGGCTGCTTCAGATGTTGGAGGGGCCAACTCCTCCTTCTCCTCTTCAGCCTCGTCTTCAGATGACGAGGAGCTCTTCTCATCAGATGAGCTGGCAAAGATGGCTTTAAAGAGATCCATTGAAGGCCTCACCTCTTCTTCTTCCTCCTCCTCCTCCTCCTCTTCTTTCTCTTCCTTCTCTTGCTCAGTCTGCTTCTCAACAGATTGGGCCACTTTTACCTGCACAAAATGTGATCATTACATTAAGATTTAAAATAAGCCTCTAAATGGAGGGGAGATAGAGAGATAAATCCATATGAGCCAAGTAGCTTAATCCAAGACCTCTGAACAGACATGATTAGCAGATTTAATGTTGGCTTTCATTCACATTCAAACACTGAATAGAAAAAAGTCAGTTATACCCACTAATTCATATTTTTAAGCTTTATAGTTCTGGACGAACATAATATGAATAAAGGAACAGAATCTGACAAAAATATCATTTGTGTTGTGAGGATGAAAGTTTAATATATTTGCAATGAAATGAAGAGGAGTAAAGTCTATTATACACACACGCACGCACACACACACTATACTCAAGCATTATCTGCTGGTACCTCTGGAGTGATAGAAGCAGGTGGAGGGTCTGTGTGGGTCTTGACCTCAGCCTCTGTTTGCTGGGTCGCTGAAACCTCACTGCGAGTTTCACTGAGGAAGGCACTGAGTGTATCTTTAGGTTCAGATGCCTGCACTGGTACGTCCCACCTAGATTTCTTATTAGAGGCTTCTGCGGTCACTCGAGGGATGGTTGAGCTGGAGCTAGAAGGTTTGGGAGCACTTGGGCTGGCCTGGCTGCTATCTGGTATGGTTAGGAAGTTAAAGACAGAGTACTTATCTCTCTTTACTTTAGGCATTCCCACCGTACTGGACCTGTAAATTACAGACATAATAAATGCAAATGTATAAATAGCATTTTTTTAAACTACAATCAAAACCAAAATTAGAGTGAATGAAAACGTAAATTGCAAATGTACATCATCAGCACATATAATAATTTTTAATACGTTTTTTTTCTTGAAATATTTTAACAGTAAAGAAACATCTTTAGCCACAGCATGTGATTTGATCCAGAACCAGAACTGAATGTCTTACCCTGGATAAGGGTCAGGAATATTGAACCTTTTACACAATAGTTTATCAGGGTGCCACTCAAACGTGTCTCTGGTGAGCTTCCCAAACATTTTCATCTTCACAGCGGCCTGCTTGTCATCCACAGCATTCTACAAAAAGTGAGAGTGTGTTAAAGTACAACTATACTAAAGCAAGAAGACAAAACCGTAACATTTAGTTCCTAAACATCACTAACTTGCTGAACTTATTAGTAAATTTTACCTGAATAGTTTTACTGTGGAAAAAAGCTAACTGTCTGAACTGAAAGCAGATCTCTTTACCTCTTCATCTTGTGCAACATCCACAGTGTCAGTGTCCTCCTCATGTTTTCCACGTGTGAAGCGTGAAGAGAGAGAAGAGCTGCTGGGCTTGTAGAGTAAAGCAGCACGAACAAATTCTTCTCTTTCTCGTCCTCTTTCCCACTCCGTCATGGAGGAGTCAAGACTCAACTCCACAGCATCTGCAAATGATCACCAAAGCCATCAGAAAAAAAAAATAGGCACTGAGCCATACGTGGATTAGCAAACTTCAGGAGAAATCAGATCAATCATAAATGTTCCAACTCACCTTTATTACCCTGCTTGAGTTTGCTAATGTACAGATCATAGCGGGCCTGTTTCTGAGGATTCTTTGAAAATGGTTTGAAGGTTTTGCTATCATCAGCAGTGGGCCCAGACCAAGCATTCAAAGCCATCTGGGTTTCAGAGGGAGCCTGAGGCTGTGTGGCATTTGACTGGAAACGGCTGGACAGGGCCTGCAGAGCAGCAGCTTTAGCTTTAGCTGAAGCCACCACAACGGCTCGATCTACAGCTGAGGAAAGGTTACTCTCTGACGGCTTCTGGCCCTCTGCTGCTTTGCGGATCTCAGTCAGCCGCTCTCTATCTTTACTGTCCAGCAGCTCAAACACCGAATTGGGGCCTGTGAAACATAAACATAAGTGATGAAATATGAGTTTAATTCAATCTATATTCACTAGCATTCAAAAAAACCACCACTCACAGATGACATTTTACAGAAGGGATTTTGATCTGTATTAGCATAATACCAATGTTGTTGATAAGTGTAAGATGTTTGAATTTTAATATCATGTTAATTTTACACATAGAATAAAATAATAATAATAATAATAATAATAATTTAAGATTATCTTTTCATTATAATCCAGCACCCGTATCTTCATCTGGTTGACATTGCAATATAGGTATCAGTACTGCCCTTGTGCTGATTGTCACTCATCTTAAAAACAAAACAAAAACAAAAAAACAGAACAAAGGACAATAGCTGTTTTGCCCCTGATTTATCAGGGGTCCCCACAGCGTAAAGAACCGCCAACTACTCTGGCATATGTTTTAAGCAGTGGCCCTTCCAGCCATAACCCAGTACTGGGAAACAAAAATCGCATACTTCCATATTAATTAGAAGGTGTAAAAACGTACGTGATAAAAGAAGTATGCCCAAATTATAAGTAAGAGTAGACTAAAACTACCCTTCCCAAATGACCTTTACCATCTCATGAGGCCAAAGCAAAGAATTTGTGAATGGTAGTGAACTGTAATTGATTTTTTTTAAAGATTCACGGACCATAAATAAACTGAGAAAAATTAAGATATTAAAATACATTTTTGTCATGATAATTTTCTGATAAAAACATGACAGCCCTAATCTGAAGCCAGCTGCAATCACAGGTATATGGGACTGTTTCCAAATTGTTTCTTAATATATTCACTCTGATTTTATTGATTTCTCATTATGAAAATGCTAAGTCGAATAAAATGCAGCAAATCTCTGATGCTTTCAGTGATTGTTCACATAATTTGTATATAGCCATGGAATTGAAGGCCAAATTTAAATATTTATGTACCCAAGAGTAAATGCAACCATTTTACCAAATCAAAAAGCTATCTTCAGGACTAATAAAGATGGATTAAGTAACTTGTGACCTCCTCACCCTGTAGAGCCGTTTCTCCCAGCATGTCACGTCTCTGAGTGGAGTCTAACTTGTGGCGGCCCTGCTGTGATGCATCCTGTGAAAGCTGTCCACGGGAGAGCTGTAGTGCCTGGGCAACGATGGGGCTGACAGAGGATGGATCAATCACAGGACGGAAGTAATGTACAGGTCGAAAATCACGGGGCAAATCAGGTGGAGGATAGACCTAGAAAACAAAGCCAAAGACTAATTTAACTGCTCAACTTATTCACATCATATGAGGAATAATAATAATAAAAACAGTGAAGTCCATGTATTGTTAATGAAGAGAATATTACTGTTTTAATCTCTGTGTCTTCTGAGGCCAAAGCAAAGCCATCCAGAATCCTGCCCGAATAGGCCATAAGTCTTTTTGAAGCTGAAACAAAAAAAGCAAACACATTTGTCAAGAACAGTCATTTTTTCTCACTAAACAGTGGCTGCACACTAAAGCTTAGCCAGCTGAATTATTGCCTCACTGTCATGTCTTACAAAATGATTCACATATAGCAAATCATATAGATGATTTGAAGATGTACAACAAACTAAAGAGAGCTTTGGTGATACCAAGAGAAATATTTCATTAAAATAATACCAATTTCTCTCTACAAATGGCAGCAAAGATTGTCAATTTAAGATGTTATATATACATATACAGTAAAGCCGGAAATCATTCATACCCCTGTTTTTTATTTTTATAAATAACAATAATAATAATTAATTTTATATAGCACATTAAAGAGGTAGTTCACACAAAACTGACTATGTACTCACTATTTACTCAAGTGGTACCAAACCTTTATGAGTTTCTTTCTTCTGTTGAATATCAAAGATGATCTTTTTAGGAAAGCCATAGAAGTTCCATAGAAGGAAAAACAAATACTATGGTATTTAATGGTTACAGCTTTCCAGCATTCTTCAGTATATCGTCCTTTGAGTTCAACAGAAGAAAGAAACTCAGACAGGTTTGGAACAAGTGGAGGATGAGTAAAAGATGACAGAATTTTCCTTTTCCTGTGAACTATCACATTAACTTAACTCTCAAAGCGCTTTACAGTTAAAAAATACAGGGATGAAACAGTATTGTGTAACAGTAAAAGTGTAACAAGTGAAAACATTCTAAAAATGACAACACGCTCTAAATATGCACACCTTTACTTATTGGTGAGTCTTAAAAAAGTGAGTTTTCAAGGACGATTTAAACATCTTAAAATATTCTGTATGTCTCATATTATAGGGGAGTGAGTTCCAAAGATTTGAAGCAAGACGGGTGACAGCCCAGTCACCCAAAGAACGCAGACGAGTTGAGGAAACTGGCAAAAGACTGGAATGGAAGAACGAAGATCACGTCTAGGAAAGGTCAACGTTTAAATTTCTGAGAGATACTAAAGTGCCAAACCATGAAAGGCCTTATATGAGAGGATTTAAAAAAAATGTAAAAAATCAATATGAAATCTAAAAGGGAGCTAATGAAGAGATTCCATATCCAGAGTTATACGCTCTCTCGTTTTAGTCCCTGTCTGAATTCTGGCTCTTGAATTTGCAGTTTATACTGCAGTTTATTTAAGGTGTTTTTTTGAAACATGTTACCAGGTTTACCAGGTTTGGAGTGAATTTGTACATGAGTGTTTTTAGCTCAACTCTCAAAGATTAGAATTAACATTTTACAGCTTTTAGACAGCCAATTTAATCACATTACAAAAGATACTCATAGTACCCAGTTCTGAAATCCTGAAGCAACCTAAATGCATCAGGACGTTATAAAAACAGAGCTATGGAGTTCTTGCCACTAACCGTTTTTCTTTTTAGTGTACTGTTGAGGAGCGGTCCATCCGTACAGTCCATCTCCTGGCTCTTCTCCTCCCAGCACATTGTCATAGTTTGACATGGAGTCTTTATGATAAATATCGCCATCTTCCTCTTCCATTGCACCAACTCCAAATGCCTGTACACATGTATTCACTGATGTCAGCTTGTTTCTCTTAAAGGAATAGTTCACCCAAAAAGTATTCTCATGGTTCCAAACCTTGAGTTTGTTTCTTTCTTCTTCTTATGAGTTTTCTTTCTTATATTGAACACAAACGAAGATATTTTGAAGAAAGCTGAAAACCTGTAACCGTTGACTTCCATGGTCAGAAAAACAATTACTATGGAAATCAATGGCTTCAGGTTTACGGCTTTCTTTAAAATATCTTTTTTTGACTCATAGAAGTTTGAAACAATTAAAGGGTGAATAAATGATGACAATTTTCATTTTGGGGCACACCAAAGCTTTAATATAATTGTTCCTTTTAAATTAATTATAGGTTTTTGGCACTTTGACCTCACCTGTCCTGCAATCCCACCCCTGCGCTGCTGTCCAGATTCTCTGTCTCCAAATAGGCTGGTTGTTCTGTCAGACTGAAGCGTAAAGAGGTTTATATGTCCTGATCCCGATCTGCCACCCAGGGCCTGTAAAGGGTTCAACCCTCGGTAACCCAGACCATGAGAGTCCACTTTAGGGGTAAAGTCCACCGGTACCACATCTTTAGGGGCAAAGGTCACATTCTCTGGAGCGAATTCATCATCGTCCTCCTTAAATATATTAAAAAAGCAGAATTAATCCGGTATAGTTCTTCCAGTCAAGTTTTTTTTGAGCATTAAATAATTCTACACTTCAAATAAAAATGACATAGGCTGCATCTGAATTTAGATACTGTTTCCCTATGTACTACGGAAGTATGTTAAATAAGTAAAATTTAGAGTAAAAACTTTTTTGGTTTTCAAGAAAAAAATTTTGTTCTTTGGATTCAGAAGCAAAGCCTTTGTGTCTGGTGCTGGTAACATTTTTTTATGAAAATTTTATGTGGTAAATGGGGCATGCTTTATGTTAAAATAAGTCATAAAGTGGATTAAGACATGAAAAGACTACAAAGTATTGCATGCACTTGCTGACATAAATGACAAGTCACTTCATAATGACAACAAAACACATGTAACACATCCAGATTACGTTTATCCTAAGAAATGATTATTTAACAGGCACAAAGAAAGCACTTAAACAAATAAAGCACATATTTAGTATGTAATTTCAGATGTGAGCATAATAAAATTTATTAATCTCAAAACTCTAAAAAAAGATCCACCTCAGACTCTTCTGATCCATTAGGTGGCAACAAACAGCCATAAACTCTATCTGAAAAATGAAAAAAAAAACAAAGCATATTGAAATATCACAATTTTCCTCAGCTCAGGAACTTTAAATACAAAAGCAGGTAATATATTTTTCCACATCTCTTTAATCACCAGTGTTTTGTTTGCGTGGCTTTCTTTTTAATCTTGGACCGACTCCCTGGCCATCTTTCCATCCCATTTTCCTCAGCAGCTCCACACCAATGGAAGACCTGGCAATCACACCAAGCGCTTCAGTTTACAGCTAAATTATCGCCAGTGTTGGGTAAATTTCATTTAAAATAATAATAATAAAAATTCTAATTACACCAAAATTGTATTTAGATTACTTCTCCTATTACTATGACTGATAATATTAATTTAACTTTTAAAAATTCGTTAAATTTGATACTTAAAACATATTAATAACAAACAACATTTAGTTATCAAGTACAATCACTCTTTAAAAAAGTACAAATAAAACTTTAGATGCATCAAAACATGAAATGTTTCAGACAAACCATGTATTGTCACTGAATAACATCCGACTTAATTGCTCTTTAAGCACGTGTTCAATCATCTGAACACATATCACTTTCATTAGTTAAGTGCTAAATATGTTAAAAATAGAATTACTCTGCTTCTCTGAATAGATTTACAATGAACCGTTGAATTTATTTACAGTATTTAAGGCAAGTATATTATAAGTAACTCCAAAATGAACACCCAAAAATGAACACTTTGTAACTAACTACTGCCAGACCATAGAGCACTGACTACCGTGCAGGGGCAATGAACTCCTCCAGCAGTCCAGGGTCTCCAGGAATTAGAGCAACGAGAGAGCTGACTGCTCGTGCTTTGTCCTTTATCTGATCTTTCCTCTCAGAGGCAAAATCATCTGTAGTGATGATCTCGTGTGGTGCAATACCATGCTCACCAAAGTCCTTCAAATAAACATATTCTTTATTAGGAATAAATAATACAATCAAAGACCTTTACAGGTACCAAAACTGACACTGACGTCCCACACTAACCTCCTCATCCATAAAGTCCTCTGGTCTGGCATTGTGTTTCTCGGACTTTTGTTGTCGAGATGATACAAATGTCGACGGTGTCCAGCCTAAAGAACAGAGCAGATTAGTTAGACAAGACCCGGTTGTAACAGTAACAGTATTAGTTCATCGATAATGGCTTTAACTGACCTTCTTTAGAGCCCACTGTGTTGAAGTAACCAGCAGAGAAACCACCAGTAAAAGCCCCGTGAAACCTCTTGTATCGCCCCTTTTCATCTTTAACAGTCTGCTCGTGCACAGGTATTGGCTTTCTGCTGGGTTCATCTGAAATAAACATGTATCAACAGTGACAAGTGTGCCAAATTTACGCCTATTGTTTTTTATAAAACATTCACAACCCGTATGCATCAAAATGGTGAGAAGAAGAAAAACTGAGCAAGTTTACAAATATAATACCCTCTTCCAGAGGTTCTAAGGGAGTCCCGTAAGTCACAAAATCTTCGTCGCTATCTTCGTCGGACGCCATGTTTACAATAAGTATGGTGGCCGTGTGAGCTCTTGCTACGTCCGGTTCGTGAACCGATCTTTCTTTTGACTCGGATCTTTTTGACGATTCAATTGAATATACAGAAACCCGATCTGAACTAACACTAAATTAAGAACTGCATGTTAGCATCCTGGTCTTTCTATTTTTAAATTAGAAAAATGTTATAAAATATTAACAGTGCTTTAGTATTCTATTACAAATTCAGCCCATGTCTATGGTTTGTACAATTGATTCACGAATCGGACAAAATTGGTCAAAGCGATTATCGCTGACATGAACAATTCATTATAAACTCAGCATTTGGAGAGATGAGATAGTTAAAATACATTATACGTTGATTACTCCAAATTTGTATTGAATTTGTAAGTTAATTGTTTTATATCTGACTTTAAGTAAAACATGTAATCAAACTTCCATAGTATTTGTTTATGGAAGTCAATGATTACAGGTTTTCAACTTTAAAATATCTTTAGGATTCAATACAATACACAACATAAAGGTTTACAACCTCTTGATGGTGAGCAAATATAAGTGCATTTTTATTTGGGACTGAGCTATTATTTTAATACATTGCCAATTTTAAGAAGAGAAAATAAAAACACTTCAAAAAGGTCGAATCACTAAAATGTTTTGGTACTTAACAATAATGTCATGCATTTAATTATATAAAATATACTTAACATTAAATGTATTCACTTTTTATTGACAGTGATAATCAAATATAACTGCTGTTTCAACGGACAAATATATTTCTCTTTCATGTTAATTCATTCAGTGATATTAATAACAGTGCAACAAACTCCATAAAACAAACAACTTTTATTATTGCCAACACAGTTCACTTAAAGACATTCTTGTAGATTTTTACTTCTTAAGTGACAGTAAATAAAATCTGAGTCAACACTGACACTCACTTAAGATGCATTTGCCTGTTTCCCTTTTATGTTAAACAACTAGTGCAGCCTTTGGTTGCATAAAAGTACTTTAAAAAAAAAAAAAAAAAGCAGCGCATCATGTCATAGGCATAAATATGTTTCCAATACGTAAAAACCAGATTAAGTTGAACAAATATCTACATTTAGTATTTATTGTGGCGTTCAGCAGTTTACTTAAAAATACATACACCGTATGCATCTAAAACAGGACCACAGAATTACAAATGAAGACATCAAAATCCACAATCAAGTAAAATTGAAATCTTACACCAATACTAAGGATGTTTTCTAAAAATAGCAACGTTTTGTTCAAAATGGGATTTCCTTTTGAGCTTCCGTTGCTTCTTCATAAATTGCAGAGGGCAGTTAGAGTCACATTTGGAGGCCGACCTCCACGCACTTTGGATCTCCTGGCATTGTGCAATCTTGATGATTAATAAGTTGATATGAAATACTATCCACTTTTGTCTCTTCTGTGCTATTGGATATGAGGTCGTGGTTTCAAAATAAGTTTCCCGGTCTAGTATGGAGAAGAGAAAAACAATTTGCACATGAAATGTTGCTTTGGATGTTTTAAATCAGCGTAACAGAGATAACACAAAATGCAATTATTCAAATGATGACAAAAAAATGTAAAAATACTCACATCATCACAGGACATGTTATATTCTGCTAGTACTGTCCGGCAGCGTGCAGCAATACTGCAAGCTGTTAAGGAGAATCTGAAAGTTACTTACAATCTGCAGCTTTGAAAATAGATTGACTGAATAATGCAAACTGCTGCACTCAGAAGGATACATAGATGGCGCAACAACTCGCTTGTGTATTCCAGCAAAAAAGAGGCCAATGAGAGTCACGCAGCTAATAGTGAAAAATGGATGATTCCATAAAGATGAGAAAAAAGAAACCTGCAGAAAGAAAGGACATAAGGGACCAACAATTATCAGGGCATACAAGCAGAAGATAACATGATCTGACATCTCTTCATTTCACATACTTTCTGGGTATCTGGATCAATCAGCCAGTTCCAGGCTCCTGTAGCCGTGCACACAGATACCACAATCAAAATCACTGCAAACAGAAGACAGCAGTAATGAATGATAATGAGTGTAAACCACAGTATGCTCACGTTCAGTCCTTGCAGATCACAAGTGTTAGAAGTGTAAGAAAATTTAGTTTGGGATTTACAGAATTTTTTTTATATGTACTTTTATATGTACTAAAATTTCTGTTGAAGGCAGAATTTTATCATTTTTATCCCAAGTAAATTTTGTATTAATGAATATGTGAATTGCAAAACTGACTTTTATATTGGGCAGAGCACCGACTCTCCCAACTTCTTCCCAGGTGCCGCAGCAATGGCTGCCCACTGCTCTGGGTGTGTGTTCATGGTGTGTGTGCCCATGCAAATGACATACAAATACGGAGCACAAATTCTGAGTATGGCTCACCCTACTTGGCCATGTCATGACTTTCCTCTCCTCTCCTCTCCTCTCCTTTCCTTATATATATATATATATATATATAAGGAAA
>CAIGQW010053631.1:6855865-6874713 GCA_903798125.1 Danio choprae
TATATATATATATATATTTTGCACTATCAGAAACTAAAGAGTATCACGTGGAAAGGGAATGGAGAACATGTCTTGAACTCATAGCATAGCTTTTATTTGGAGACTGACTTTACCATGTTCTGTCATTGTGACTCATAACTGAGAAAAAGTAGAGAGCGAGAGAGAGTTTCACATGGTTTAGTCAGTAGACACAGAGCTGTTGTTGTGGAAAACATGCATCACTGAACAAACTCCAAGGCTTGTGTTTCTGAACTTGTTGCTTGAATCAGGAGATAAACATACTGTATCACGAGTTGGTCACAAAAAAAGAAAGGAGGAAATCCCTTTTCCTGTGCTCTTGTGCAGCAAAATGAGAAGTTTAAAGTCACGTAAGGTATTTTCAGTTTTCTGTTCATTTTCTTTCTTTGAAATATGATTTTTTTCACTTGTATCCAAGATAAGACATAGAAAAAGAATTCTGTTTAACTTTCATGGCATATCTACTGTTTAATAATGTGGTATTTTAACTGTTTAGAAAGTTCCAAAATCTATTCACTCTATATTAACATTGTTTTTGGTATAATTCAGAAAGTTATTTCTCCCCAAATTAAGCATTAAATGGGACAGCCACATCACTGCAAAAATGCTTTTCTAACTTTCTATCAAACTAAGTTTTTTTCTTGTTTCTAATTCAAATATTTAAAATGAAATTAGATATTTGAACTAAAGCAGGACAAAGTTGTTGTTTTTTTTTTTTTTTTGCAATGATCACATAGAAAAAATAACATGCTAAAAGGCTGCAGGAAGCCAAAGAGCATTTTTGAATGAAGATATGTAACTTTCAAAAAAACAAAAAGGGTCTCAGGCTTTCACAACCACTCACTCACTTTGCTTCGGCTAGTCCCTGATTTATTACGGGTCGCCATAGCGGAATTAACCGCCAGCCACAAAATCGACAATCAAAAAACTTAGATCAAATGATATTATTTCAGTTTTAGTCACGAACAAAACAATTTGCTTAAGCAGCGCAGTAGGCTACGCGTACAGTATACGCTGCCTTCAAAACGGTCAGATAAAAGCCATTTAGACAGGATGTCAGGGAGACAGGATGTTATGGCTTTTAATATTTCGGACGTGCTGTGATGTCTGCGTGCAGAGGACTTTCTTTCATATTCTGCCAATTGTACCTGCTCCCCGGTTTAGATGCATTCCGTGTTGCACTTGTTCTTAATTTAGTTGTTATAGATTCAGCCAGCCTTTTTAAAAATAACTTTTATTTGGTCACGATACTTCGATGAGAGCATATTTGGATATCTAATATATGAGAAGTTATTTAAAACCATTTCAGTGAATATTTTCGATTTGCAAAAAGGAACTGAATCAAACTGGATTTTCAGTTCGAGGGGAAATGAGATTAAACTACTGAGCAAAACACCTAACTGCTCTTTTAGTAAAACTTAATTGCTTTCAAACCAGTTTGATTCCAACGAACTAAAAACACTGCACGGATGACAAGATGATGCAGAGAGCGCATGCGCAGGAGGATTTGTTGGCGAATGGTAAGAAACTGTTCATTACGAGTTCTTTTGCGAGTAGGATCTAATTAAAATAGTTTAAAAGAGAATAAACAATATATGATTATTAATTGCACATTATTAAAACTATCGGCATGGTAAAAAAAAATGATGTAGGCTATATTAAAAGCCTAGTGTTTGTAAAATATTCAATCGGTTTCTGATAAGATGTACTGTAGGCTACTGGCTAATATTGCTTGGATTTAGTTTTATAGTGCTACACAGTTTTTCATATGTTTAATACTGGTTTACATTCATTTGTGCTTTGCTATATGTTTAATGTTACTCCCCTTTTGTTCAATAAGAAGGTAATCAGCAACACCAAATTATCCAGAACACTTGAAAGTGTAAATAAATGTTTGTATAAACTCAGTCATAAATTATAAAGTGGTAATATATCATTTAAATCGTGTTAATCATAAATCGCATGACTTTGCTTAACGTCATGTCAACAAACCTGACTCGTCAGAAAAAAGTGTTCATAGGTCAGAAGAGCTTTAAAGCAGCATTTACCTATACTCATGTTAGGTGTATCATCACCTACTATAATGTTATAATGGTTACAAATTACTCAGACCTCATTGAAAAGGGTCTAAATGTTTAAAGAGTTAATAAGGTACAGAATGGCTATAGAAATATGTTGTACTAACCATTAATGTCTATTATATAACTGTCTTGGAAAACAATTGGCCTTGAGGAATAAAACTATATAGAGTCCACTAATTCAGTGAAACTGTAACTCATAAATGGGGAATGACAGTCATCAACAGTACTATATCATCTATCTGAAAAGCAGTTTCAGAGGTGAAAGAACCTTCTTTTGCCTTTGCCTTTTTACCTATAGAGTCTGTTTTCTCACAACTGTTTGGTTTATTTCACGGGCTGAAAAAAGTGGAAAAGTGTCAAGCCCTCTGCTTGTAATAAACCTTGAGCCTGGTATAATTGTGTTCCCCATCATGGGAACTTCAACGTGTGTCTGGTAACAGACTATGGGAGTACGCCAGGTGACCAATCAGTCTGAAGAGTAAGAAAAGGGCCAATGAATGCCAAATGAATTGGCGGAGCTTTATCACATGTTTGGGGGTCCAGCATGTTGAAGCGGTGCTCGCGGACAGTTCTTGCCCTCACTGCGAGGGCTTAACTGTTGCACAACTAAGGCCACGGCGTACTCTAGGATTAGGGTGTATCACCCCTGCTGTTTCCCGCCAAGCGGTTAGCACTCGGGCAGGCCTGAGGGTTACAATGGGGGTTTCAGCAGTTGCAGCAATCACTCCAATTATTCAAAAAAATCTGGTTCTGACCCATCTAATTTTAATAACTTACGACCTATTTCTAATCTACCATATATTTCCAAAATCCTTGAAAAAATTGTAGCAACACAACTCCAAAACCACTTATCTCAGAACAACCTGTTTGAACAGTCCGTTTTCCACCCACTCCACCGCACAGAAACTGCCCTTACTCTAATCACCAACGACCTTCTTATGGCAGCTGATTCTGGACTAATATCTATTCTCATTCTCCTTGACCTGAGTGCAGCCTTTGACACTATTTGTCACAGGGCCCTCATCAATAGACTATTTTCTCTTGGCATCACTAATATCCCACTTGACTGGTTCAAATCTTATCTCTCTGGCCGTACTCAGTTCATTCAACTCAAATCATTCACCTCTCAGCATTTTACAGTTTCTTCGGGTGTACCCCAGGGCTCAGTCCTGGGGCCCCTGCTTTTCATCATCTATCTCCTTCCCCTTGGTAATGTTCTCCGTAAATATATCATACAGTTCCACTGCTATGCGGATGACACCCAGCTCTATCTCTTTGGAAAACCCTCTTCTAATTTTCCACCTTCGTTCCTTACAGTCTGCTTAGCAGAAATCAAATCTTGGCTCTCTCCTAACTTTCTCAAATTAAATAGTGGTTTGTGTTTGAAGGTCGAGCATGGCAGTACCCTTCGGGCTCTCCCTGTCTCCGCGGGTTTTCACCAAGCTCGCAGTGGGTGCCCTAGTGGCTCTCCGGCTTGCAGGCATTCGCATACTCAATTATCTCGACGACTGCCTGATATTAGCTTTGCCCTGTGCACAGGGACAAGGTGCTCCAGCACCTCAACCAGTTAGGGATTCAGGTCAACCGAGAGAAGAACAAACTTTGCCCCGTGCAGAGGATCTCGGGGTGGAGCTGGACTCAATCGCCATGGTCGCGCCCCTCTCAGAGGAGCATGCCAGGCTGGTGCTTTCTTGTCTGAGCTCGCTAGACAGGAATACAGTGGTCCCACTGGAATTATTTCAGAGGCTCCTGGGGCATATGGCATCTGCAGCCACTGTCACGCCACTCAGTCTGCTTCATATGAGACCATTTCAGCGATGGCTTCACGATCGGGTCCCCAGACGGGCATGGCGCACGGTCACGCACCGGGTGCTCATCACTCCGCTGTGTCGCTGCACCCTCAGTCCCTGGATGGATCTTGCTTTTCTACGGGCCGGAGTGCCCCTAGGGCAAGTGTCCAGGCATGTTGTCGTATCGACAGATACTTCCAGCATGGGCTGGAGGGCCGTGTGCAACGAGCATGCAGCTGTGGGTTCGTGGCATATCAATTGCCTAGAGCTGTTGACAGTGTTTCTCGCTCTCTGTCACTTTTTAACGGTTTTAGAGCAGAAACACGTGCTGGTCAGGACGGACAGCATGATAATGATGGCTTATATCAACCGTATGGGAGGTATACATTCCCGCTGCATGTCTCAGGTTGCTCTTCGTCTGCTTCTCTGGAGTCACACCCTGGAGTGGTGAACCTGCAAGCTCTGCCTTCTGAGGAGAGAGACTCAGCCTATTCACTGCTTTGTCCTGTTTGCGCTTTGTGCCGAACGCAAAACTTAAGATCTTGTGCACAGCTCTTTATCTGTTATGGTGGTCGGCAGAAGGGAAATGCTGTATCAAAACAGAGGTTGGCCCACTGGATAGTTGAAGTCATCGCCCTCGCTTATTAATGCCAGGGCGGGCCGCATCCCCCGAATGTGAGAGCATACTCTACTGGAAGTGTCGCCTCCTCCTGGGCATTAGCATGCAGCGCCTCTCTCACAGATATCTGCAGAGCTGCGGGCTGGGTGTGTCTCCACTGCCACAACAGTTGAGTCTCTAGCTGTTAGCTGAGTGATGGGCTCTTCAGCAGGCAAAAATTCTAATGCTCACTTCTCAGCGGCCGGCTGATATATGCCACTAATGGCTAATCACTGGCAGCTGTGGAGCTGAGCTCCACCAATTCATTTGGCATTCATTGGCCCGTTTTCTTACTCTTCAGAGTGATTGGTCACCTGGCATACTCCCATAGTCTGTTACCAGACACACGTTGAAGTTCCCTATTCGGGGAATGTGGGTTACGGACATAACCAGTACGTTCTTTGTACAGCAAAATTACAAGTTTAAAGCCATGCAAGGTATTTTAGTTTTTCTGTTAATGTTATCTCTTTGAAATATGATTTGATTTGCTTGTATCCAAGATAAGACATGAATGAAAATGAATTCTGATTAGCTTTACATGGCATTTTTCTGTTGTTTAATAATGTGCCATTTAAACTGTTTAGAAAGCTCCAAAGTCTATTCATAGTATATTAAAATGTTAATATTTACGTTTTTCAGTATTATTCAGAATGTTATTTCTCCATAAATCAAGCAATAAATCAACACAACTCCATCACTTCTAAAATGCTTTTCTAATTTAGAGTTTAAGTTTGTTTCTTGTTCAAATATCTGAAAATTAAGTAAAAAAAATATTGTTTTGTTTTAAGAAATAAAGTCAAAATGAAGTGAGTTTTAAAACAAGCTAAATCATTTGCCAATGGGTAGGTAAAACAATCTTATTTTGTTTGTTTGTTTCGAATTTGTTCAATGGTTTAAAACAGCTCAGCAAAGCAAACCTTTTGGGGCAGTTCGTTTTGGCCCCTAAACACATTTGAGCTACCATTGGTCTGTGATGATTTACGCAATCGGTGGGTGTGTCCTGGAACTCTGCCTTCTGTAACGTGCTTCATATCCACAGTTCAGAATTCAGAGAGGAGAAAAATATCCAGCACAACACTAAGTTAGCAACATGAATAAACTGGAGGGTCGAGTAGCAGAGCTGGCACAGATGTATACAGACCTGTACTATCACTCGCTGAGAGTCAACACCGGACAATAAGCACAATCGCAATTGTCTGTGGCAAATAGAAAGCAATGTGATATTTTATTATTTCCTTTTATATTCTGCCAATTATACCTGTTCCCCTGTTTGGATGCATTACCATTTGTTCTTGGTTTAGTAGTTGTAGTTTCAGCCAACTTTCTTTTAAAACGTTCAATTGGTCACGATACTTCAATGAGAGCCTATTTGGGTATCTAAATTGAGAAGCTGATAAGTTGTTAAGTCAAGTAAAGTTGAGCTATATTGTAATTTCGCTACATGTGTGGACAAACAGTGGAGCAAAATGTTATGTTTCACAGGACCACAGTGCTACATAAACATAATCATAAATATGAAAAGGGTGGTTCAAGCCTTGGCTGGGTCAGTTGGCATTTCTGTGTGGAGTTTGCATGTTCTCCCCGTGTTGGCGTGGGTTTCCTCCGGGTTCTCCGGTTTCCCCCACAAGTCCAAAGACATGCAGTACAGGTGAATTGGGTAAGCTAATATTGTCCGTAGTGTATGTGTGTGAATGGGAAACATCCATACACACTCAGTGATGGGTTGCAGCTGGAAGGGCTGGATAAGTTGGCGGATCAATCCGCTGTGGCGACCCCAGATTAATAAGGGACTAAGCCAAAAAGAAAATAAATGAATGAATAAATATGAAAACAAAACTGGACGTAAAAACTATTTTAAAACTATACATAACTAACATACTGAAGTATTAATCCAACTATACTAGCTACATATACTATAAATGCTTAACTATACATAACCTAAGACAGACTATACTTTTACATAAGAAAGAACAATATTGTGCAAATTATTGTGCGAAAGAGGTATTTAAGGTTGAAAAAAACAAGTAGTGCAAAGTGATTGTGTGGTTCATTCCCAAGTAAGCATTGTTTTTCTTATTGAGTCCTTGTAAATTGGATTTTAAGTGCCTTGTGAATATAGAGCGAAGGGTGTTCCCATAGGTGGTTTATCAAGCCCACTCATCTGTGTGAAGCACACTTCAGAAATGTACAATGTTTTTCAAGAGATATGGAGTGATTGTAAAAGAAAAAGTGTCTGGTGGAAATGTGCAAACTGGTGCAAGTGTCAGAGAGATTACAGTGTGTGTTTTCTACAGTTGGTTTGTCAAGCCCACTCATCTGTGTGAGGCATACTCAGAGTTGCATAATGTTTTGAGGTTTTCATGTAGTGTGTGTTGTGTGGTGGGGAGGAGAGGGGATCCTGGTTTCAGGAGCTGGAATTGTTGATAATATTTTAGAGGGGGATAAGATGATTGGAGTTGAGGGCTCTAACAGCTTGTGGAAAGAAACCACTGAGTAGTCTCTAATACTCTAAAATCTTCTTCCTGATGGCAAGAGGAAAAATTAAAACAATTTCAGTTAATCTTTTTTCAAAAGAAACTTTTGATTTGCCATTTGAAGCTAAATTAGTAAAAAAACTACTGAGCAAAACACATGACGTATCTTTTAGTAAAGGACTGAGAAGGGTCTGAGCACATGCACGCTTTTAATGCATTTTAACTCTGCGCTTTTAACTCTACCCCTCACAGTGACCTCACTAAAAGAAAAATGTGATTATCGATAATTGAGTTTTTTGTAATTAAAATACAACAGTTTAAAAGAGAATAATGTATGATAAATTGCACAAAATAAGCTCCATTAAAAGGTTAGTGTTCGTAAAACATTCAAGCGGATATTTTTGATTTCTGATAATGAGTTATGATAACTATTAGCCAGTACATTGTGTGTGAACTGTACTGGCTAATAGTCCTTGGATTTAGTTTTATTGCGATACACACTTACTTTTGTATGTTTAATACTGGTTTACATTCATTTGTGCTTTGCTATGTTTGTTTAATGTTACTCCCCCTTTGTTCAATCAGTAGGTAATCAGCAACACCAAATTATACATAATTTTTGAAAGTGTGAATAAAAGTCTGTAATAAACCCAGTAATAAATTATAAAGTGGTAATATATAATTTAAACTGTGTTGATCATAAATCGTATCGTAATGATGTAGGGCATGGGCAAGTAATAATTTTGCTTAATGTCATGTCAACAAACCTGACTCGTCAGAAAAAAGTGTTCATAGGTCAGAAGAGCTTTAAAGCAGCATTTACCTATACTCATGTTAGGTGTATCATCACCTACAGAAATGTTATGATGGTTACAAACTACTCATTGAGAAGTGTCTAAATGTTTAAAAGTCTAAAAAGTTGATGATGTACAGAATGGCATATACAGAATAGAAATATGTTGAAAACTAAAGCCCAAGACTGCTTGCTCACTGAAACTAAGCAGGGCTGAACCTAGTTAGTACCTGTTGGAAGTGGTGTTAGTGAGGCCAGGAGGGGGCTCCCCGTGCGGTCTGTATGGGGCCTTAATGCCCCATTATAGAGATGGGACACTATACTGTCAGTAAGCACCATCTTTCGGATGAAAGGTTAAACCAAGGTCCTGACTCTCTGTGGTCATTAAATATCTCATTGCACTTCTCGTAAACAGTTGGGTTGTAACCCCAATGTCCTGGCCAAATTCCCTCCATCACGTGTGACAATACACAACAAATCTGCTATATAAATGTACATTACTACAAATAATGCCTATTATTAAAGAGCTTCATGGGAAAATGATGAAAGAAATAAAACTATAGAGTTTGAGGAATACAACTATAAAGTCCACCAATTTAGTGAATCTGCAACTCATGTTGACTTTATTGTGAACTCATAAATGGGGATTAACAGTCATCAACAGTAGCATATCATCTATCTGAAAAGTAGTTTCAGAGGTGAAAGAACCTTCTTTTGCCTTTGCCTTTTCACCTATAGAGTCAGTTTCCTCAGGACTGTTGTAATCTGGTTTGGTTTATTTCACAGGCTGAAAAAAAGACTGGGGATTCTGCATCCGACAGGTGGTAACGGAGAGAGAGAGAGAGAGAGAGAGAGAGAGTAAAGGAGTGTCATGCTCTCTGCTCGTAATAACCTTTGAGCCTGGTAAAATTGTGATGTAACTCAGTGTAAGGACCTTAAAGCACGTTGCTGCTGGAGTATTAAGGGATTCATGTTTAGCCTGACAACTACACTGATCAGTGCACTACTGGTAAAAGGTAAGGAACTTAATATCTCACTTTTACTAAAAAATTTTTATCATGATTTCTATTTATTTGTTTAATGTTCAGTTTGTTTCCATATGTTTATGTGAAGATCTTGAATAATAACCACCAGGAACTACTAGAAAAAATGAAGGACTTCTCTACAGAGAAACAGAAAGTTGAAGGAGTTTCTTTTGTAAGTGAGATGCTGACAAAGTATTTAATTTTCTTCTGTCAAAACATGTCCTCATATGCTATGTCTCATATGCTATGTCCTCATATGCACAGTTCCTTGTATGTTATGATATCTCAGTTTCTTTGTTTTTCTCTCTTATTATGTAGAAACAAAGAAGAGATAGTTCGTCTGTCATGAGCGCCTTTCCGGAAGGTCCCCCGGTTCTAGATTACAGGGAACCAGAACCTCCACCTAAGAAGCACAAGTACCAACAAAGCTTGAAAACCCTCATCCCATTCCGTTTTGCATCAAAGTAAGACATTCACAAGATTTCACAAAAAGTATTACAAGCCTATTGCTTCATCACAATTTCAACACCATGCTATCAAGAGATCTGAAACTAAACTAAAAGCATTTTTGTTTTTGTGGTGACTGACCAGTTTTTAAATAGCCACTTATTACATTTTTATCAATTAGTCTGTAATTCACATACCATTTGTGAATATCTGAATATGTTTCCAATTCATAATGTAATGTCAAATATGCATTTCATAACTTTGCACAGTTCACACCCGGTTGATGATGCTGGATTCTTCTCCTTCACATCATTTTCATGGATGACACCCATGATGTGGAGGCTCTTTCGACATCGATTAGATGAAGACTCTCTTTTCCTCTCCCCTCATGATGGAGCTCACATCAATGGAGAGAGGTACAAATCTCAACAGCTCTGGATTTTATTTATAGTCTTTCCATTTAGAACTCAGCATGATTGAATGAATTGCTGTAGTGAATTGCTCAGCATGATTGATGAATTGCTGTAGTGTAGCACATGGCAAAGACAAATGATTTTTAAAGTCTTTTCATGTATCCAGAATCAGTGTGGGAGAATTTGTTTATCTATTTAATCTTCTAAAGTATTTTTTAAAATGTTGTGATATCTGTTGTGTTCAGATTCCAGAGACTGTGGGATGAAGAAGTTGCCCGTGTGGGTCTAGAGAAGGCATCTCTTTCTGCTGTGATCATGCGTTTTCAGAAGACAAGATTTATAGTGTCATTCTTGGCCTCTGTCCTATTTGCTTTCGCTGTATTTCTTGGTCCGGTACGTGAAATTACCTTCTTCCTCGTTCTGTCTGTCTGTCTAATTACTATAACTGTTGCTAACATGTTAAATCAAACTCACAAAAATAGTAACGCATGTTAACAATGCACTAAAGTATGCTAGAAATAAGCTAGCTATCATGTAATCCATGTACTAAAATGCTTGAAATCAGTATTTCATGCTAGCGTCATGTTAACAAATTAACCACAATACAATAAACATGCTAGCAACATGCTAAGTCTTTTTGGCATAATGTGGATACTCCTAGAAACATTTTAGCAACATACCAATTGTTCTTAATGTGGTAGAAGTGCTAATTAACACAAACAGTGTGCTAAAACATTCTGGCAACAGCTACAATGCGTAAGCTATGTGCTAAACATACTAACAACATTTATGTTAGCAATACATGTTAAAAACATGCTCGCAAGTAGAAAGTAGTAAAACAAGAGTTGAAAACATGCTAGTAACATGCTAAGTAATGTTAACATACTGTAAAAACATTCATGCTAGAAACATAGAAAAATGCTACAACCAAGCCAAACCAACTATGCTAAAATTTATGCTATAGTAAGTTTATATCATGCTAGCATGTAATTAGCATGCTAGAAAACATCTTTCGTTCTGTTTCACTCTAAACTACTTCATTCATTTTCTTTTCGGCTTAGTCCATTTGTTAATCTGGGGTCACCACAGCGGAATGAACCGCCAACTTATCCAGCATATGTTTTACGCAGCGGATGCCCTGCCAGCCGCAACCCATCACTGGGAAACATCTACACACACTCATTCACAATCATACACTGCGGACAATTTAGTTTACCCAATTCACCTGTACTGCATGTCTTTGGACTTATAAGGGACACCGGAGCACCCAGAGAAAACCAGCGAACCTCTTGCTGTGAGGCAATTGTGCTACCCACTGCTATAGTTAAAAATGTTTCAAACATTCAGTCTTGGCTTTCTCAAGTCAAAAAAAAAAAAAAAGACAAATATTACACACATATTTGTAAAAATTGTCCATGTTTTCACTGCATGTGTAGTACTATTTGCTGTCTTACAGCATAAATCTGTTTGAATATGTCGACTTATGTATACATGTGATCTTTTTTCTAGTCAATTCTAGTGTATGAAATCCTGAACTATGTTGAGCAACCTGAATCGTCCACAGTGCTGCATGGTGTCGGTGTGTGTGTGGCTCTGTTCCTCACTGAGTTCAGCAAGGCATTTTTTGCATCGGTCCTGTGGGCTGTGAACTTGCGTACAGCTGTGAGAGTGAAGGGAGCTTTCTCCATGCTTGCTTTCAAGAAAATCATCTCTCTCAGGAGTCTTACCACTATCACTGTAGGAGAGGTAAGCTGTTGGTTCAACACTAGTGAATACTGCCACAATATTTTCTAGATGCAGAATCGATTTGTTAGAGGCTTTATTAGGGGTTTTATGTACTGTAGTAAACCAAACACTTTTTAATTACTTAAAATGAGTTATATACAATCCAAATGTGTTTGTCATGAACTGTAGTTTTCATTATTTGTGTTTTGTGTCTGATATAGACGATAAACGTTTTGACGAGTGATGGCTATCGTTTGTTCGATGCGGTCATATTTGGGACGTTTCTCCTGTGTGTTCCAGTACTGCTGATCATCTGTATCATATATGCCTGCTTTATTCTTGGATACACAGCACTTATTGGAATTCTAGTGTACTTGATCTTCCTACCAATACAGGTATGCGGCCTTCTTTTGTGTTGTGTAATGTGCTTTGAAATCTCTATTTAATATGAACTCGTTTCAGTTATATTTTGTTAATTGTGCGTCTACATATGTGTGTGTTGTAGTTCTCTATTGCCAGGCTGATTGGTGTGTTCAGAAGGCGGGCTGTATCTGTGACAGACAGACGAGTTCGCACCATGAATGAGGTTCTGACTTGCATCAAGCTCATTAAGATGTATGCATGGGAGGAGTCTTTTGAGAAGTCAATCACAGGTGGTTCATCTGTCCATTCTTGTTATTTTCATCCATTCTCTCCTTTTTCTCAACAATGCTTTAATTATCTTTTCAAATCTAGACATCAGGAAAAACGAGAAGCTGCTATTACAAAAGGCTGGTTATGTTCAGAGTTTAAACTCTTCACTAACAACGATAGTTCCCACACTAGCGACCATCGTCACCTTCATCGTCCACACAGCACTGAAACGGCCACTTCTACCTTCTACTGTAAGTGCAAGAAACAAACCAGAAATATGTCTAGAAAATATTTTATTCATTTAAAAAATCTAATAAAAATGCTGTTCTGTGGTTTTTGGTTTTCATCAAAAGAATCTTAGAAAATGTGCATCACAGTGTCTGCAACATTATTATGCAGCACAGCCGTTTTCAGCCCATTAAAGGGATTTCTGATGGATCATTTATTTATTAAAACTGGAGTAACGGGTGCTGATATTGTATCTTCAATTAAAAAAAAAGAGCAAGATACAATTAAAAACTAATATTTATCACTAAAACTAATATTTCACAAAATAGCAATTTTAATGTATTTTGATTAAATCCATGGTGCTTTGATGAATGTTATGATTAAAAGAAGTGTAAGTATGAATACTACAAACTTTATTACTGAAACATTGGACGCATTGTTTTAT
The DNA here is from genome assembly GCA_903798125.1 of Danio choprae. Taxonomy (NCBI): domain Eukaryota; kingdom Metazoa; phylum Chordata; class Actinopteri; order Cypriniformes; family Danionidae; genus Danio; species Danio choprae. The sequence continues at coordinate 6,868,596 of CAIGQW010053631.1, forward strand.
TTGATTTGATTGAACGTTTCTGTTTATAGTATTTTAAAACTGGGACAAGTTAACACAAAAGGGACAGTTGACTTGTTATTTGATGACCCCCAATTGTTTTTAAACCTATTTGATTTTCTTTGTTCTGCTGAACACAAAAGATATTTTAAAAATGGTACCCACTGACTTTCAAAGTATTTTTTTTTGTTGTTTAATGAAATTTATTTATTTTATTATATTTATTTTGGTCTATGAAAGTCAATGGTTACCATCCATATATCTTCCTTTGTTTAATAGAAGAAACTCATTCAGGTTCTGAAGAAGTTGAGGAAGAGTCAATGGCCGCATTCCAGTTAAATTTGTTATGCTCTTCACTCGCTAACTTTCCTTTATCTCGTTCCCTTGTGTGTATGTCATTGATTACGTTAAATAAGTGTTCACTACTGGCAGAACATCTGAATGGGTTTAAATGGCCCATGCCCTAAACCCTTGAGCACTTGGGAACTACACTGATGTGACTCGCTCCCTCGGTCAAAATGAGGGAACAAGGGAAAGGAAGTTTGTGAGTTTGTGTCTAAACGTGGAGTGGAAAGCACCCAGTAATGGCAGAATATTTTGGTTCTACTCTCCATTTAACTGTCTCAACATGTTTAACTCCTTACAATGAAACATGCAATGTATATGACTTACTTGAAAGGTTCAAAGGAGAGATGAGCTTTTCCTAACCATCTGATCATTTCCAAACAGGCTTACACTATCATCGCTGTATTTAACTGCATGAGGATGTCCATGGGCTTGTTGCCATTCTCTGTTAAAGCTGTGGCTGAGGCTAAAGTGGCTCTAGCTAGACTCAAGGTTGTACTCATTCACATTTCTCTCGGCTTATCTAAAAAAAAAAAACAACTATACATTTATATCACATCATTGCCTAAAAAAACATTGATTTGTAAATTGGGCCCCATTATCTGCTCTAATCATGCATTAGTTTAAGATGCATTGAGGAAAAAATAAATGTTGATAATCTGAATGACTCACAGATAAGTGTTGGAAATATATGCAGTGTATTTTACACATGCCGCAACTGACATGTTAATCATCTTTTACACACTGAATAGAAATTGTCCGTACAGTGTATAACAGCACTTAAATGTTTGCATCTCTACAGAGGATCATGCTGGTTCAGAACCCCAAAGGTTATCTTACTCAGGATAAAAATATGGATTTGGCGCTGATCATGGAAAAGGCCACATTCTCCTGGAGCCCAACAGATGACAAAACCACCGGCCAGATGGCTGAAAACCCCTCTCAAAATGGCAAACATAAATCAGAGTCTCAACTCCCACTCAGAAACATCAGCTTGACTCTTTCAAAGGTGTGCTGTGAATATATTTTAATTTGTGCATCTATAACAGAGACTCTATAATGGATCGCTCTTTTCATTTATAGGGAAGTCTGCTTGGGGTGTGTGGCAATGTTGGAAGTGGAAAAACCTCTCTGATATCAAGCATTCTTGAGCAGGTGGGATGCTTCTGTCTTTTCTAACTTATAATGAACAGTTTCATATTTGATGTGATGAGATTTAACTGACAGTCATATAATTTGTCTCCAAAGATGCATCTCCTGAGTGGATCTGTATCAGCAAATGGAACATTAGCTTATGTTTCCCAGCAAGCCTGGATATTCCACGGGACTGTACGGGACAATATCCTAATGGGAGAACCATTTGACCAAGCCAGGTAAAACTATAGAAAACACCAATGACAAATCTGAGTATAGAATTCAGTCAACATTCTGGGTTTGTTTTTCGATATGTCTCAAGGGAGTTCACTTGTGCACAGTAAAAGGAGTTGCAAAGTCTACAAATAAAAACAGGCAGTATGGTTGCCAGAACTTTACTTATAAAATCACAAAGCCACATTTGAAATTACTGTATGATACTGTATTTGAGGCCAAATGGTAACACCAGGTCATCATATCAGTATCTTTATTGGCCAGAAGAGAGCATCATGTAGAACACTGGGTGACTTGGAGTGATAAACACAGCACTAAACTGAACAGCAACAAAAAAGGGTCATGTCTTAGAGCAATGAAATTACTCATGACTGAAGCTTTTAAACTTATAATAATGTAGGTTTTCAGGTACTGTAAATCTTTATGTTCCGACAGGCTGACCTACATAAACAGGGTTTCTGCAGACCTTTTTTAAGACGGTTATGAATTAAATTTCAGACTTATACAGGACTAAACGCTAAGGATTTTTTGTAATGGCTAATGGAAAAGATTTTTACTTGCCCCATTAAAATTCAAATGTAGTTATTTTTTAGCCACATGTTTTAAATAATTTTTAAAAATGTCAATGTCAAAAAAAGCTAACTCTTGTTATATACTCATACTTTTTTTTCAGCATAACTTTTGTTTAATTAACTTTTGTTAAACGTTTTTTTTTTATGGATTGTTGGTTGTACTAATCAGGTAGCATTACATGGACAAAGGAAAATTAATACCCATTCAAAATTATTTATGATCTACAACACCAAATTACAGTGAATTTAAGACTTTTTAAGGTCTAAAAGTTTGATTTTAAAATGTGTCATTTTAAGTCCCCGCAGACACCCTGATAAAAGATGAAACTTTCTTGAAAAAATAGTGGTTTAAAGATCAAACTTTATATTGTTAGCAGCATATGAAAGTTATTTGAAAGATCCATACAGCAGAAAAGGGGAAAAACACACTACACACTGGCCAAGCAAATAAATAAATGATAGAATAGTGAAAAAACAAACCATTTCCTTTTCCTACGCAATGATGTTTTATCTATGGAAATCACAGTCTCTCCTACATATGCAAATTTATAGGGGAAAACGTGCACAAAAACATGTTATCAGCACTGCTAATTGAAAAAATACATGACATTTCCTGGTAGAGAGGTGGTATATTGCTCACTTGCTTAATCTTCCTCTCTCTCATGCTTTAGTCTGCTTTTAACAGCTCTAAAGTGATGCTTTGTAATTAGTAATAGATTCTACACACAATAGGATTTTATTAACAAATCCTGACCAATGTCTTGATATAAATAATCTGAGAATGCCAGGAACTAAACAGTCAAAACACAGCTACACCTCACGTTGTAATATACAGACACTTTTCTTGTGACAAGAAGACACTTTATGAACTTTACTGTATTTTTTATATTGTTTATGACTGGTTTTATTGGATGTGGTATATTTCCGGCTGTGGTTACAGTCTCAGCTGCATTAAAATCTATATAATATTGTTGTTAAACATTGATCTTTTGTACTTAAATTGCTGCATACTAAAACAATGTGGTATGTGCTTGTTGTATTTTAGATATGCCAGTGTTATTAACGCTTGCTGTCTAAAACCTGATCTGGCAATACTTCCATATGGAGACCAGACAGAGGTGTGTTAAATTAGTTTCTAAAATTTTTTTTTCCCCAAATGTCTACAGTTATATATCAAATGGAAATAATATAACCTGTGTGTGTGTCTGTCAAGATTGGAGAGCGAGGTATTAATCTTTCAGGTGGTCAGAAGCAGAGGGTCAGTTTGGCCAGGGCAGTGTATTCTAATAGAGACATCTTTCTTTTGGATGATCCTCTGTCTGCTGTCGATGCACATGTTGGAAAGCATATATTTGAAGAATGCATCAAGAAAGAACTGAAAGGCAAATCAGTGATCCTAGTCACTCATCAGCTGCAGGTAAATCACTTGAATATTTATTTTTTTCAGTTTCTGATTCAAGCTGTTTGTAGAGTAAATATTTGCTTAAACCAAATAATACAGACATGCAATTCCCAGCAGCTTCCAAAAACCTGAACAAGGGGGAACTTTAAATGGTTTGAAAAGTTATAAACATGGATAAAATCTTAAAAGTAATTATTCTATCAAAAACAATGTCCTGAAAATGATGATATGAAATCTGGATTTATTTGTGACTGATATTTCTCCCAAGATTAAGAGGTGGTAGTTGCATATATGAGAAGTTAATATGTAACCACCGTTCAAGAGGAAGATGCAATACAATTTGCACATGAAAATGTGTGGAAAGCCTTATGTTGACAAGATGTAAACAGTAATGATTAATTTATATTGTCACAACACATTTAATGCATAACCTTCTCAGACTGAGAAAAGAGTAACCCAAGTTTGTGTACATTGTCTACAAGATTCACTATCCGAGAAATTACAAGCACAAACCTTTAATCGATTTCTGTCCACAGCATGTTTTACTAACTGTCAGTCAGCGTGACTCAGCATAGCCTTTTAATGTGTAACTCTACATACAGTTAAGTTGTTAAAACAGTAGCTTTATATCAGTGATTATCAGTGATATCAGTCCTTTTTGTTGTGTTTTTTTAGTATTTGGAGTTTTGTGATGAAGTCATGCTGTTGGATAATGGGAAGATAAAGGAGGCTGGAACTCACAGTGATTTGATGAAAGCTAAAGGCCGCTACTCTCAGCTTGTAAACAATGTCCATCTGGAACAGAATAACGTAACCAATCTTACTCACTTTACAAATAACATCAATTAAAATATTGAAATAATGCAACTTATCAGCTCTTGTTTGTTTTTTAGTAGTATGTCATAAATTTTTTTTTCTTCTTTTGGGTCTTATAGGAAATAGCTGATTCCAAACCACAAACTGAACACAATGGTTCTGAACAGACCCATCCAGATGAGCCTAAAGCCAATGGAATCGAAAACCCAGGTTAGAATATAAATATATTATTAACAAAAGGACAATAATCTATGGTTGTTATTTGCTTATTGTTACCCGTCTCATGCTAAATTTGTGCATTAAAGTCACTAGAACCTTCATTTTTGATCTGTTTAGGAAAAAGTCATCAAAGTACCATGACAAAGTATTTATTAAATATCACTCTTTTTAAGCCATTTTTATTATTAAGTAATAGCAGGGAATCTTGTTTACTGTCCTTACATTATTTTATATAGTAATGAATAAATAAACATTTAAAGTTGAATTTAAATGTGCCAGTATATGACTGCAAGTTTGTTCTGAATTAGTTTGAAATATGCAGTTTTTAAACCTGCTAATATTCTTACATGTGACCCTGGACAACAAAACCTTTCGCTCAGGTATATATTTGGCAATAATCAAAAATGTGTAGTACGAGTGAAAATTGATGATGATGATGATAAATAAATAATTTGTAATGCCAAAAATCATTACATCAAGTAAAGAACATGTTCCATGACGTTATTTTGTAAGTGTCCTAATGTGAATATATCAAAACTCAATTTTGGTTAGAAATTTGTATTGCTAAGCACTTCATAAAAAAAGTTTAATTTATCAGTATTTAGATTTTTATGAACCCTCAGAAGATTCCAGATTTTCAAATAGTTGTATCTTGGCCAAATATTATTCTATTCTAACAAACCATACATCAATAGTAAGCTTACACATTCAGACATAAAATGTAAAAAACAAACAAAAAAAACCCAACAACTTTTATGATTATACATTAATAAGAAAATCAATTCACAAGAAAAGCAAAGGTTGTTCACCTTTGGTAATCTTTGTCATTTCCCTTGTAGCGTTTGATATGTCTGATGAGAAACCTGCAACAAACGAAACACCCAAAGACTCCACAGAAACAGAAGGTAGACATACAGACATCTTTACTTTATACAATCACAATATAATCAAGAGAATGGCCATTATATTCATACAAACGTGACTCACACAATAGTGTGTATGTATGCTTTAGGGAAAAATGATCAATTAGTAACACGAGAAGTGGCCCAAGAAGGTTCAGTTACGTGGAGGACTTACCATCAATACTGCAAAGCGGCTGGAGGTTTCTCCTATTTTTTCTTCAATCTCCATATGTTTCTCTCTGCTCATTGTGAATGCCATAACACAGTTTCTTATTCTTTCTGTGTCTGTGTTTATGTAGGTTATATACTGTTGTTTCTTGTTGTCCTTCTCTTTACGCTTCTTGTGGGATCGACTGCTTTCAGCAATTGGTGGCTCAGTTACTGGTTGGACCAGGGATCAGGGGTAAATAAACACACATGTATAGACACAAGTAGTTTGTTCACATTCATGTTTAAGTTCCCACCAAGATGTAAAAACAAGACCACACACACACACA
>CAIGQW010053631.1:6882750-6917786 GCA_903798125.1 Danio choprae
ACACACATATATATATATATATATATATATAAATAAACATTTTCTCAAATATATGCATGCATGTGTCTATTTATATATACATAATAAATATACACAGTAAACACACATATTTTAAGTCAAAACAAACTTTTATTTTAGATGCGATTAATTTTTGCCTCTGATTTTGTGGCTAAATACAGAGGGGAAAAACTCCTTAAAATTGCAATTTAACATCTTTGGATGTTAAAAATGTTAAATATTGTAGTTTCAATTATTGCCACTCCATTGGTTTAAAGGGTTCTCATAATGATTGCTTCCTGTAGTAGGTAATGTATAGAGGAGTTACTCTATATCAGTAAGCTAGTTTCTAAAAAAAAAATCATTTACAGCAATAAATTATACAAAAGGATTTTTAAACTAAACATGTACACATCGTGGAGGTACTTGTAAAAAAAAGGGCACAGCAGGATCCTTTTAATGCAGTCCCTTTTCACATATGTTTGGAGCATCAAAGTATATTGATATTGTATTTCCTGAGACTCTGAATGGTGTACACACAGCGCAAAAAAATCCACACTTCCCATGATTAAAACAGAACAACACTGCTTCTATTCGGAAAACATGCATACTGAAAACCTATAACTGAACATTTTCGTTTCAAATTTGTGTACCGTTACACCCTATAAGCAACTAAATGCAGTATATTAAAGTTTGATTGTATTAAATTAATTATTGTTTTCTTCCAGGTGATTGAGTTTGATCCACCGCAGGACCTGATACAGAGACCCAACTCTTTATTTGCATCACTTCTAGCAGCAGCGAATCAAGTCAACTCGTAAAGCACTCAGAAACATTTACATTCTCATCTAGACTTGAATTCAAATCTCATACATTTATTCAGGAAGTCAACCTGAATGAGTTTACCACATCTTTTATAGAGAACCTTTGTGACTTCATACCTCAATCTTCACATACATGTTATCAAAAAAATGCCAGAGCGCACATTTGAACTGTACAGTACATTAATAGGTAAAAGCACACGGATTTGCACTTTTTTTAAATATAAGCTGTACAGTTAATTTTTCACCAGAGATTCACCAGTCTTTTGTGTATGGACACAGCATTTACAGACGATGTGTAAAATATTTTCATAGGTTCATCAAATGTATATATAAAAATATTTATTTGATTTTTATAAGTATAAAACATATATTAGGGCAAACTATTAACAAATAAAGCCTAATTTCTGTCTTGTAATCTATATTTACATACTTTTATTTCACCATGTATCGTAAGGCTGTTGCTGAGTATGGAGGAAATCAAAATTAGAGAACAATTTATAAACACTTGATTTGTTTCAGAAATAATGCAATCTTGTTTAAAATTGGAAGAAATTTGAGTTGTGGCTATACCAGATTTTTGATTCGTCTCCTGATGACCCTTTAGGCTACTGAAAAGGCTTTAAGTCTAAATTATCTTAAATGTCGAGACACTTGATTTCGAGATACAGATCTTTAACCTGTTCACAGCTAAACTGGCAAGCAATTCCAGCTGCAGAGTTGAACTGACTGCCTAATTGAGATTCTCTGTAATATCCTGCTCTCTTGTGCATTTGTCTTTCTTACAACCCACTTTTTGGCTAGACTTGAATAAGTTAGAGACATTGTAAAGATTTTGAATGATAAGCTTATCTTTGCTATGGATGAAAGAGCCTTCATCTCTTTGGTCTTCCTCTGTTGTCAGAGGGTTTCAGTCATTTTAGAAAGGCTCACAATCTTTTAAAACCAGTGCAAAAATGGAAAGTTTGGCTGTCAGTTAAAGGGTTAGTTCACCCAAAACGAAAATTCTGTTAATAATTACCCTCAGGTCATTACAATCCCCTGAGAAAAGGAACCAAACATATTGTCAAAATAGTTCATACGACTTCAGATTCAACTGTAATCATACGAAACTCCAACACTTTTGTGTGCCAAAAAAACTGTAAACAACTGTTTGTCTTGTCTTCTGAATTGGATCAGGGTGCACATTTTCTATAGGCAATACAACACTTGCATGTCACACTGCTGACTCTAATGGCAATACGTCATACTGCCCATAGTAAATACAAACCCTGACCTGATGTGGAAGAGAAAACATACTCATAGTCAAAAACAAACCAAGTCATTTTCAAAGGTTTTAATGGAGGATGAGGGAAATATATACATATTAATTTGTGTTCTGGGTGGCGCAGTGGGTAGCTCTGTCGCCTCACAGCAAGAAAATCGCTGGTTCGAGCCTTGGCTGGGTCAGTTGGCCAGTGTCTCCCCGTGTTCGCATGGGTTTCCTCCAGGTGCTCCGGTTTTCCCCACAAGTCCAAAAAAATGTGCTATAGGTGAATTGGGTAAGCTAAATTGTATGGGTGTTTCCCAGTGATAGGTTGCAGCTGGAAGGGCATCCGCTGCGTTAAACATGCTGGATAAGTTGGCGGTTCATTCCGCTGTGGCGAGCCCTGATTAATAAAGGGACTAAGCTGAAAAGAAATGGATGAATAATTTGTGTTCCAAAGAAAAACTAAGGCCTCTATGGATTGTAATGACACAAGGGTAATTAATAACAGAACTTTTTGGTGAACTAACCCTTTGTCAGATAATTTAGGATTATTTTAGAATTTAATAAGTGCCATTTGAGTTTTTTTTTGCTTTGCTTTATATATCTAAAAATATCTATTTTTACTCCTGCCAGGATATCTTAAAATTAGACTAAGTAGTGATGAAATTATAATTCTCCAGGTTTGGTCTCCACTGTGGAACATTTAAATTGTGTTCCTGAGAATGTTCTCGGTGTGTGAGATGAGTGTGTGTGTGTGTGTGTTTCTCATCTCGAACACTAGGTGTCTCTCTCCTCCTCCAGTACCAGCTTATTGAGCCACGGTTGCATCAGTGGAGACACTAACTGATGAAATGTGTTGAAATTCCAGCATCAGCGTGCATCTCAGACTGATGAGGGATTGAGGGAATTATTTTAACTCAGTGAAGAGACAGCGTGAAACACATTAATCAGATATCAGTGACTTTTTATTGCCTGCGTCCAATATTCTTCAGCACAACTTCTGCAATGACGCTCGCGTGCTCACATGACGCATCATTTTGAACGCAGAGACTTTCTTTTAGAGACACATTTGTATTTCGGGCTCAATTTTTGCATTTGTAAATTCGAGTAGAACATCATCTTATCTAAACACATTTTTTAGGTCATTACTTTAAAACACACACAAAATGTAACACGAGTTGAAGTTGTGTTTGAGTACAACGAGTCTCCATCGGCACGTATTGTTTTGATGGTCATGTCATCTTGCTCTGTCAGTCTGTCATCAAGTGAGAGGATAAACCAACACCCATGACTTCCTGTCACAAACTTTTCCCGTCATTTGCAGACTGTATTTATCTACTGTAACAGCATTAGTCATGATTTACACTTTACACGCTGCAGGTTTACTCAGCCAATGAACAAACGGTGGGAAGAAGCACACCAACACAAAGCGTCATTCATTGTCAGTGTCCGTGACAGACAGTATCACATCATATGAGTCATCAAATCAAATATTCCTTCACGGTAGGCCTGAGTATCATTTCCCTTTAACCTACAATCCAACAACACATCAAATCCTCAACCTTCAAACACCCAATTACAGCTTTAGTGATTTACTTGCTACTTGATGGAATAAAAGCTCTTAATGATGGTGTACTGAACTTCTGAGAGTTAACTTTGAGTTGTTTTGCACCCACTAGGGCGCAGTGTTGTCTGACAAAGAGGAAAACTTTTAAGAGCAAAAACTAAAGAAAAAGAAAAATTAGCAATAAAAGCACATGGTGGCCCAAGTATTTGAACTCTCAAGTCACCCCTTCCACATGTGTTATTAGTATACTTTTTAACCCTTACAAAGATTATCCATTATTTAAAAGACTTTATTATAATCAAAGTTTAATTAATAACCACGGCACATTGATTTTTAAACTATGGTTAGTATACCAAAACCATGGCTGATTTGTGGCACCGTGCTTTTATGATTTTATTTGAAGTAAAATCAAGGTTAATTTAAGCTAATAAGGAAAACTATAGATAAGAAAGCATACTTTCAGTTTATTTTTTCAGTTTGCTTGACTTATACTGAGAGAACATTATATTTAGTCTATGCTATAATCAACATTTTCATTGAGAGTGAAATATCATTTTAAGTATTTTCCCCCCCCCCCCCCTAAATATTTAATCTAATAAAATGTGATTTAAGTTAACTTTTTAAGTTAAACTAAACTTACAAGTATACTTATCTCTCAGTACAAAAACTACAGAAGTAGTAATTTACTGAATATACTTATAGTGCCCGTTAATGAACTTGTGGTATGAGTGCAACAAGTTTTAAATGAGTAGATATCAGTATTGTATTGTAGTACAGTTGTCGTAAAAAAGCGGGTTTTATGTACTAAACATTTCTGTTCTTCTCAAGTACTTACATCTATACTACTACTAGTCCATTGATATACTTACTACATACATTATATTTAAATATATACTTGAACGTAATTGTACTTCTTTTGTAATTGAATTGTAAAAATGTTGCATTAGATGGAGTTAGAATGATAAATTATATGATAGAATCACTGATTTACTGCTGGACACTTTCTTGTTTACAAACACAGTGGAACATGTTCATAGTTAATAGTTTGCAGATGCCGCTTGATTTAATATTTTAATAGAGGCTTGGTGTCCTGATACTTTTTTGGCACATTGTATTGTACATACTGTACATTCAGTACGTGTGCTGGGAGAATCATAAACTCTACCTTAATCTGCATCAGAGAAGTGGTTATTTGTGTTATCCAGCAAGAGTGGAAATATGATCATCAGCCCGAACGCCAAAACTAACCAATGATGTAAAGACCTGCAGTTATTTTACAAACCTTCGCCGGACTAAAACTAAATTACGTTTCATCAAGTCCACTTTTCTCTTTCTTTCTCTCTCCCATCCAATTGGTAGTTTGCAAGAATAATAAATCACTGACAAATGTGAACTCTATTCTTAGCCTTGTATTACAGTTGGCCATAACTAGTTCTTTCCTAACACTGCTGGACAAAGCTGAATGCATTGTTTCTGATCAGTGAAAGAGATCTTTGATCAGGCCAAGGCTTAATTGAAGATGATAAAGACAGTAAGCAGACATGCTCAGTGAGGCCAGATGGGCCTGTAATAGTCCCTAAAGCTTTGCACACACACAACAATCGCAGTATAATTGTGTTTTCTCTTTTGGAGAGTTTGGCCATGTGATGTTAGCAGAGGAAGTCTTCAATCACTCAGCAGTAAAGCTGTTCCTCAATACCAGGGAAAAGACCAATCATTACACCTCTCAATCTGTTTGCTGAGTCCTACTGTGCTCTGTCAGCTTTGGCATGATGGAACTCACTTTTTTTTGTTTTGCTTATAAAATAATATTAATAAACATAATAATGCTCATCATCATTATCATAATTATAGCCATTTGTTCAGAATGTTTTGGGCTCTGTTGAACTCTGGAAGCAAGTGTGATTTAAACCACAAAATTGAGAGGAAAGCATTTAAGTCTGTTTGATTTAGTTAGTAGACTGTTGCAAAATAATTGCACTATACTGTCATTTCGTTGCTGTGCTTTGTTTTTTTTAACTTAAAAAAATAAATAAATAAATATTATATACATATATATATATTTCCTTGATGCAACACAAGTACACTAAAAATATTAGTTTTTTTAACACGATTATTTTAGTGAAAATAATCATGTTATAAGGGAGAATATATACAGTTATGCATTTTTCATACCAATAAATTAGTTTTATTACAGATTTTATCTTTACGGACTGAATATGCTGGTCTTACAGGTTAAAGGTATAATTCATTTCTGTAGCAAACACGGGGAGAACATGCAAACTCCACAGAGAAATGCCAACTGACCCAGCCGGGGCTCGAACCAGCGACCTTCTTGCTGTGAGTCGATTGTGCTACCCACTGCGCCACCGTGCTGCCCCACAAATCGATTAAGTTAACCAAATTGTTTATAATTTTAACAAATTTAAGTGGATTGAACATAAAACAATTAAGTTGATCCAAAATAAATCTTAAGAATAGTGTTGTTTCAACTCATTTTAAATAAGTAGTTTGAACAAGCAGCAAAAGTTGTGCATGTATAAATGTGAGTTTTTGATTGGGAGTACACCCTCAAATTTGTGTTTCTGTTTTCAAGAAAAAATAAACAATGTCTTTTCCTGCTTGTTTGTTTCTGCACTTAGTCAAAAATGAGGTTATCTAATTGTAATTTCAATAAAACAATTGCAAATTCAAGTGTTTGCTACTCCACCACATTCCGGTTTATATTTATACTGATATACATTTAGAATGTCTTTTTTTTTTGTAAAGTAAAACAGCCTGATTGTCTATCCATGAAGACTGGTAGCCTTGACTTGGATCTGAAAAGGCAACATAAGCCCATCACGTCTTCATTCTCCACCACAGGCAACACATCATAATTACATGATAAACTTCAGGGAAACATTTGCTGATGAAAACAAAAAATGTAATCAATCCAAGTGGGCTAAATGCACCTGTGTGTGTTAAACAAACCAAACTAACCTTAAGTAGACTTACATTTCAGTAATAACAACCCCTAATCTGGAAACTTCATACTTTTAGTTTGCTTAGTTCAAATATCTACACTAAATGTAAGGCAACTGACTCACATTAATTAAACTAGTGGTTCTCAGTCAGCCCTTATGACAATTACCACGATGGTAATCACAAATTAACAATTTGTTTCACTAACCACAGATTAACCATGCTATATGTAGTAAAACAGTGGTTATAAAATGACAAACGGATATTTGTGAATAATAATAAAAAAAGCTGCTACAGTATTACTACTACCAAATCCATAAAAAATCCACAACTACTCAAAATCATTTCATGAAACTTTCTGATTTACAGAATTTATTATGTAATAATTAGTTTCAGGGCAACACGATGGGTCAGTGGTTAGCACTGTCGCCTCACAGCAAGAAGGTTGAGTCCCAGCTGGATCAGTTGGCATTTCTGTGTGGAGTTTGCATGTTCTCCCCGTGTTGGTGTGGGTTTCCTCCGGTCGCTCCAGTTTCCCCCAGTCCAAAGACATGCGGTACAGGTGAATTGAATAAACTAAATTGGCCATAGTGTACAGTCGTGGCCAAAAGTTTTGAGAATGACACAAATATTCGTTTTCACAAAGTTTGCTGCTAAACTGCTTTTAGATCTTTGTTTCAGTTGTTTCTGTGATGTACTGAAATATAATTACAAGCACTTCATACGTTTCAAAGGCTTTTATCGCCAATTACATGACATTTATGCAAAGAGTCAGTATTTGCAGTGTTGGCCCTTCTTTTTCAGGACCTCTGCAATTCGACTGGGCATGCTCTCTATCAACTTCTGGGCCAAATCCTGACTGATAGAAACCCATTCTTTCATTATCACTTCTTGGAGTTTGTCAGAATTAGTGAGTTTTTGTTTGTCCACCCACCTCTTGAGGATTGACCACAAGTTCCCAATGGGATTACAATCTGGGGAGTTTCCAGATGTGTTGGATTGTTGGAAGAAGTTGCTGTTGGAGGGTGTTTATTCATGGCTGTGTTTTTGGGCAAAATTGTGAGTGAGCCCACTCCCTTGGATGAGAAGCAACCCCACACATGAATGGTCTCAGGATGCTTTACTGTTGGCATGTAAACACCTTTTTCACATTTTCTTCTCCGGAAAAGCCTTTTTCCAGATGCCCCAAACAATCAGAAAGGGGCTTCATCTGAGAATATGACTTTGCCCCAGTCCTCAGCAGTCCATTGGCCAAACTTTTTGCAGAAGATCAATCTGTCCCTGATGTATTTATTGGAGAGAAGTGGCTTCTTTGCTGCCCTTCTTGACACCAGGCCATCTTCCAAAAGTCTTCGCCTCACTGTGCGTGCAGATGCGCTCACACCTGCCTGCTGCCATTCCTGAGCCAGCTCTGCACTGGTGGCACTCCGATCCCGCAGCTGAATCCTCTTTAGGAGACGATCCTGGCGCTTGCTGGACTTTCTTGGATGCCCTGAAGCCTTCTCAACAAGAATTGAACCTCTTTCCTTGAAATTCTTGATGATCCTATAAATTGTTGATTTAGGTGCAATCTTAGTAGCCACAATATCCTTGCCTGTGAAGCCATTTTTATGCAACGCAATGAGGTCACCATGGTTAACAATGGAAGAACAATGATTTTAAGCATCACCCTCCTTTTAACAAGTCAAGTCTGCCATTCTAACCCAATCAGCCTGACATAATGATCTCCAGCCTTGTGCTCGTCAACATTCTCACCCGAGTTAACAAGACGATTACTGAAATAATCTCAGCAGGTCTTTTAATGACAGCAATGAAATGCAGTGGAAAGTTTTTTTCAGGATTAAGTTAATTTTCATGGCAAAGAAAGACTATGCAATTCATCTGATCACTCTTCATAACATTCTGGAGTATATGCAAATTGCTATTATAAAAACTTAAGGAACAACTTTTACAATATTTATGTAATTTTCAAAACTTTTGGCCATGACTGTATGTGTGTGAATGTGAGAGTGTATGGGTGTTTCCCAGTACTGGGTTGCAGCTGGAAGGGCATCCGCTGTGTAAAACATATGCTGGAGAAGTTGGCGGTTCATTGCGCTGTAGCAACCCCTGATAAATAAAGGGACTAAGCCGAAGAAACATAAATGAATGAATAATTTGTTTCATTAATACATTGGTACTTCTAGATTTGGTAATACATACAAAAACAAGAAGTAGCTACATTTCAATATTTCCCAGTATTGAATATTGAAGGTAGGGCTGCACAATGTATAGTTTCAGCATCGATATTGCAATGTGCAAATTCGCAATAGTTACATCGCAGAATCTGCAATGTCAGTTCAGTTTTATCTGGTTCATCCATTAAGAAATTTGAGTGGGATTATAGTTGACCAGGAACCAAATTATGAAGTTTAACCTGAAAAGAGTGAAAGTTTTTTATTTGCTTGATTGCTTTGTTTTAAGGCCTATGACTGAGATTTTAAGTGTATTTAAACCATTTATGTATAAGAAATTATATAATTTTAACAAATATTGTTTATTTATATATATATATTTTTTATGAAGTGTTATTTTTTTACATTTAATTAGTTAATTTCTGTACCTCAATACAGTTACAGTCATTCAAGAAAACTTTAAAACGCTATATGTTTAGTTTAGTCTGTTTAATTTTAGATTATTTGTTCTACAAAATCATCCCAATCAATATAAAATTATGAATTCTTTCCAAATTGAGCTATATAAATCATCTGGTGAAATTATATTTATATTGCAGAAAAACAAAACATCGCAGTTTGTCAGTTTTTTTCTCTTAAAAGAAGGGTTAATAAATATCAGAACTACTGAATTAAACAAATGTTGTATATAACCTGTGGGATAGTAATCACATTTAATCACACTATGCTTCTAAAAACCATTAATAAACTCATTCGAGTTCAATTTGACCATTACAGACTAATTTTCTAATCCATTTACAATCCAGATGATGAACAAGCATACACATAAACACACTGAACTTCACATCACTGGCTTATTTGTTCAGGACTGCATGAAGGAATAAAAATATAATATAAAAAACAGTACAAATCAAGCATTTGAAATCGGTTTAAATTGAGGGCGACATTTAGTTTAGTTCATTGTGTTTTGCCAGTCTGTATGCATGTGTTTTCTTTCTCTTCACAAAAACACCCTCAGACTGTCTCCATTCATAATTAGTGCTGTCAGTCTCACTTTACCTCTCTTTCCATCTCTCGCTCTAACACATGCACGCGCACACACACACACACGCACGCACGCGCGCACACACAAAGGCATATTAATGCTCACACAACAACAGCCTAAAAAGCACATCTCTCCCATTTCTGTCAGTAGTTATGGTGGTGAAAATGGCACGTGGTTTGACAGGAAAAAAGGCCAAAACTGTGATTTACAGAAGATGAGCATAATTCAGCAGCCCTGGTTTACATTACCTTTCAGCCAGCTGAAGACGCACAGAGCTGCTCTGGGTGTGGTGTGTGTGGGATATATTGAGGTGGATTAAAAGTATGAAATCAAATCCAGTGTCATGACTCCACAGCAGCAGAATGTACTTGTGGTAAAGTGGCATTTCCTGTCTCACCCTGTTACACAGGAAGAATTCCCTCACTGAGTCAGCTAAATCAGGTATTTCTGGTAACAGGTTGTTTATCTACTACATCAGGGCCATTTTTAAAACACCTGATGTCAGGTTTGAATGTACCGCTCCTTTGTCATGTTTCAAAGCCGTGACCAAATGAAGCAATTTAACCCTTATATTATAATGCGGGTCAGATTAACTGGAAACAAAATTGAGTTGTCAGTAATACTACTTAGAATTTTGTCACAATCAAATAATTGACATTAACATTGTCATTTATGGTCACGAACAGGCTTGCAGAGTTTTAATAGGAGCATGTGTAGGAAAAAGTATTAGCAATTGTAAAGATAAATTTTACCTGCAATTTCATAGTTAATGGCAGCAACACAGATGCAAAAACTATCTTAAAAAGATAGTTCACAAACAAAAACTGCTCACCCTTGACCTGTTAAACTTGTGAGTTTATTCATAAAAAAGATATCTTGATATTTTTTTCAGAACAAAACTTTAACCATGGTTAAACCAGTAACCATTGACATCCAAAGTAGGAAAAACAAATAATATGGAAATCCTAGTTCCCAGGTTTACATAATTCTTCCAGTATATCTTCTTTTGTGCTCAACAAAACAAACAAACAAGTTTGGAACAAGTTAAGGGTTATTAAATGATGGCAGATTTTTCATTTTTGGGCAAACTATTCATTTAAGATGCTTTTAACAAAAAAAGAATTACATTTTGTATAGTTCTGTAAATTCTTATTAGTTATAGCATATCCATTTTGTAGGAATTAAAGTCCATGATCTTGGTATTGTTAGTGCCATGCTCTAATGCTTAAATTTCATGAAGACACACATAAACACAAAATACTACAACAACTACTACTGATATTTAAACATTGTGTCCATTTTGCAATTTGTGCTTGAACTGTAGACATTGTATGCACATAATTAATTATGATTTATTGTTACAATGTTTGTTACTTAAAGTAAAAGTAACTTGGGTGGCAGCTGTGGCCTAATGCCGGCAGCTAGCTCTTACATGGTCGCCCACTGAAGAAACCAGCAGAGGGCACTCAACCTGTGGTCTGTGTGGGTCCTAATGCCTAATCCGAAAAAGAGCAGGGGTTTATTTCTGGCCAAATTTGCCCACTGGCCTCTGTCCATCATGGCCTCCTAACCATCCCCATATCATAATTGGCTTCATCACGCTGTCTTCTCTCCACCAATCAGCTGGTGTGTGGTGTGCGGTCTGGCGCAATATGGCTGCCATCCAGGTGGATGCTGCACACTGGTGGTAGATGAGGAGATTCCCCCCAATGTGTAAAGCACTTTGAGTGTCAAGAAATGCACTATATAAATGTAAGGAATTATTATTATTAATGGTTAGAGAGTTGAACATTGTTTGAGTCCCAGCAACGGCAGGGATTAGGTGTTGGGAGTGAATATCCAGCGCTCTCTTCCACCCTCAACGGCTGAGTTGATTATATTGAGCAAGATGCTGAACTACTCTCTGGGCAGCTCACTGGTCTGGCTGTGTGTTCATGGTGTGAATCACTTCGGATAAAAGTGTCTGCTAAATACTTAACAAGAACAAGAAAAACTTTGTGATCTCCACTGTTAATATAATTGTTATAAATTCTGTAGCTGAGTAAGATAGTTTTAATTACTGGCATTTATATTTAAATATGAATTCCGTGTCTGCAAAACTAACATTTTCAATGAATTATTGATAACTAATCAATACTGGATATACATATCACAATCCAAATCTAATCGAATAGAAACCATATGAATAAGAATCAAACTGAATCAATAACTAGTCCTAGTTACAATTTTGTACCTGTAAAACAGCTACATTCAGCTATGTAGAAACGACACCTGTTGATACTCAGGAATGTTTCCACAAACAGCTACAAACTCAAACTTTGTCTCATTCTCCCATTCTTGTTCTCTCTGGATAAGATATGGTAGTCAGTGAGCTGTAAAACTAGACCATTGAACCTAAAAGAGACTGAGATTGTTCTGTGGACTTAATGCACCAAGGACATTCTTTCACTCTTGTCTTTATCTCTTCTTTCCTGCGGTTTGTTCCTGAGTCTCAAACTCAAAGTTTAATAGTGATAATATATCACCAGCTATTATGCTGAGTATGTGTCTGATAAAGCTAATCCACTGATATTCTTCTGCGGTGCAGCTGACTGGCCTTTCTGGATTTAGCTGGATCTTTAGTATTTGAATGGCTAAGTAACAAAAACATCAGCATGTTTTTGCACCACTGCCATTTGAAAGCGCAACACTGCTGGCAGCAAATGAGGAGGCGCACCTGAAGGTAATGCCGTCACTCCAGCCATAAATCCAGCATAGCATCTCTCATTCTGCAAGGCCGTCCCTTCCCTGGGTTTGCACAAGCTTTGTCCCAGGTTCCCTTAATGGATTAGTTCACCCAAAAATGAAAAATCTGTCATATTTAAAATCAAAATTCTAACCTTTTGTATGACAAAACAACAAAAGGACAAATTCTGAAGATGGTGAGAAGCTTTGAGAAGTTCTTTATGTTGCACCATCAAAAAAATATACTTTAAAGTCATAAATACAATTGTACATATCGAGATAGAAAGGCATCAAGGTACATGCAAATCAAAGTTACTTTTACTGAAATGAGTCATTTTATTCTTAATTGTCTATTTTCTGAACTTTCAGTAGACCAAGAAATTCAAATTAAGATGACTAAAATGTATTTGGTTCATGAGCATTTTGATCTATTTTATTGTAGGTCATTAGACATGAGCATACAGTATCAGTCTCATTGGAAGCATGTCTGAAAATGTACAAGTTGCCTTTGTACAAAAAAATAATAATAATAATGTAAAATAAACTGGGCAGAAAAGCAGCAAGGTTTCGGACACAACATTTGTAATCATGGGGTCTGATGAGACCCTTTCACCTACCCAAGTATTTTACATTGCAACACTTGATGACATATTGGCCACATTAACAGTGTGAAGTGATTGACTACAATGCAATAACCTTTTCCCTACTGAAAACTTCCATATGAACAGATAAGCTGTGTAAATCACCTCTGAGTGAATGCAGATGTATGCTCATCTCAAACAACCTTTCTGTTAGGTGAAAGTCTTATTACAAGTGAAACTATACCTAAATTGTATTGTCAGCCTAGAAAATACATCTGTCTTTGATGTAAAAGTTTGCAAACTTGGTGCACGGTTTTCTTAATTGGAAATAGTGTTATTGTATTTATACAGAACAAAAAAAGGAAACCAAACATAAACAACAAAACAAAGAATTAATTTCAGAAGGCAATCATTTAAAAAAAATACTAGGGAATTTGCTTTAAAATTAGTTCATGCTTCTTAAAGTTCTCAATCGCAAGTGCAAGAACATGATCCATTGCGTACAGCACATCCTTGTCCAGTGCTCAAAAGATTTCAGCAATAAGTACATTGATGTATTTTTGTCCCAAACAATAATAAGGGATATATACCTTATAAACACCAAAACAGATTATCTCACTTTATAGTGTCACTTTAAGTAGTATCTAATTCCTTGTCACTTTTTATTACGTCTTATTCATGTGCCATTTGACGGAACTTTGGCACATTGGATCCACCTCTGTAAATCATTACAGTCACACAAGTCTTACCTGTGTGGTCATTTAAAAAAAAAATCAAGCATCAGAATTGGGGGAAAGTTAATTAAATCATTCTGAATGTGGCATGGTTGGAGGTGCTAAATTGGCTGGTCGAAGTAATTCACAAAATGCTGCTACTGGGATTATCACCAACAATCTGGCTACTTCAGCAGGGTCACAGGCAGACTCAAAGCTGAAATCATCTAAATCTGGTTGTTTTAACATCACAGTTAGTACACTATAGTCAAATAACCTACACATTCACTAGATCTTAGTCCAAAAGATCACCTTTGGGATGAGGTGGAATGGGAGATTTGTTTCATGGATGTGTAGCCAACAAATCTTTAGAAACTGTGTTATGCCATCATGTCAATATGGAGTAAAATCTCGGAGAAATTTTGTTGAATCTATGCCACAAAGAATTGAGTCAATTCAGAGAGAAAGGAAGTCCAACTCTGTACCAGCAATATATAATATACTGATAAGTGAGGATATATAGAATGTCCCCTACCTCTATATCATGATTCCTGTTCTATTTGCATTACAGTCCTTAAAGTCCACACGCATTTTTAGCTTCCATTTTCCACTTGCTGAGTTAATGACAAAAGCCCAGAGACAGTCGAACAACTACTTGTTTACATGAGTGACAATCTAATATATCAAATATGTGATCTAAGAGAATGATGCCCAAGAGATATTTAGCAGGTTTAATCTCTAAACATGTCAGCGATCCAAGTCCTGCAGTGTGAAATGTGATGAAAGACAGCTGTGTAGCATGAAAAGACACAAATAACAATTGAAAATGTTGGCCTCATATGCTATCAAAATGTAGAAAATATATCAATATATATAAAAATGTGGGGCTCATAAGATGTCAAAGCCAAAGGAAAATGGATCAAGCAAACTAAAAAAATAAGAAGAAAAAAATCTAACAAAAATGTCAATGTGTCCTATAAAAAGAATCTTTATTAGAGACTAAGAGTGCTGAAATGATCTGATTTTGTGTGTCCTCAGACAAAAGTTACAGTTTATGATAAGCTGTTTGCTGACCAAGCCATGGGTGTGGACTTTGGCCTTCCTACACTCTGTTTGATCAGGCTCAAAACCACGACAACTGTATGAGGTGCACCTGGACACAATATGCGGTTTTCTTGTTTTTGGAGCCCACGTCTCTCTTTCTGCCTCACAATATTAGTATTCTGAGCCCACTATCTGATATTGCCTATCAGAGCACTGGGCCATTGCACAATACCAGCTTCTAACCACAAAAAATATGGAAAATGATATTTGAAAATTGTGTGTCATATCAGGAGATTGAGGTCTAGAATAATTACTATCAGGGGTCTTATTTGCGTTACGCAACATCAGTTCTGTTGCGTTAGGAGCGCATAAAAAGGGAGGCACACGAACACGTATACTGTAGTTTTTTACATGATGGTTCAGCAGTTGATCTTGAGGTCTGTCCCTAAAAGTCTCTGGAGGACGTGGGGTGTGCTTAGAAAGCCGATCAGGGGGTGGCATCATGGCACAAGCTTCTGAGAACTGCTGGCATGATGACCAATCTGAATCCCATTAGAGATAAAGGTCTTATGAGTAATGGTCATTTCTGTAACTGTAAGAATGATCATCACACATGCTAAACAGTTATGTAGGACAAGAGTTGCAGTTATTCGGTGGGTTCAGCAGGTCTATCAAAACTAGTTTTGAAATATATAATTAAACCTACTGGGATAACAACGAATAAACGAAATGTTGAATTTGGATTATTCAAATATAAGTTTGGCAAAATTTTAAACCTAGTAAACAGTCCACATAATACATAAGCACTCTGCTTCCAGCACAGAAATTCATTCATCCTTTGAGAAACATAAATGTGTTATGCAGAGAAATTAAAGAGCCATGAGTGTGTGTACATGTGTGTCTGGATCACCATAAAACTGTCACTTGGTGAGATCTCTGGTTGAGTCACACAGGCTCCACATTCATTCATTCATTCATTCATTCATTCATTTTCTTTTCGGCTTAGTCCCTTTATTAATCTGGGGATAAGTTGAACCGTCAACTTATCCAGCATATCTTTTACGCAACGGATGCCCTTCCAGCTGCAACCCATAACTGGGAAACATCCATACACACCCATTTACACTCATACACTACGGACAATTTAGCTTACCCAATTCACCTATACTGCATGTCTTTGGACTTGTGGGGGAAACCGGAGCACCCAGAGGAAACCCACGCAAACACGGGGAGAACATGCAAACTCCAAACAGAAACGCCAACTGGCCCAGCCGGGGCTCGAACCAGCGACCTTCTTGCTGTGAGGCAATTGTGCTACCCACTGCGCCACCGTGCAGCCCAAGCTGCACATGAAACTTGAAATTAAATTATGCATGAAATGTTTAATAATCAATTCCATTTTTACAAAGTACAGTGTGGTGATTATTTAGCAAATTAGTAATTAGTTATTATTGATATTTAAATTTACCAACAGTGGTCAGATAAAAATAAACAGCGACATGGTGTTGTGCACTCAAGACTGAACAATGAACAAGGGAAACAAAGGCAATCCATGTTTGGTTCAAAGCAACAGAAGGTAGTAGACTTGTTTGTATGGCACAAGTGAAACAATTGTTTTATTAGGGTTATGTAGAGAACGAGTCAACACACCATATTGCCAAGACCAATCAGAGTGGCTGATCACCAATATCCCCCATCAAAAGCGCTCACGGGGAAGCAAGCATTGATACTGAACCTTGCAGCCATGGAGGAAGGGGTCTGGTTCGACGAGTGCTGTTTTGTACATTACATAGACAACTGTGAATGTATTAATTGCAGCAGGACACACTGTAGAATGCTGACAACCTTATTGAGAGAGTGCCATACTTTGGACAATGTATGATAAACATTAAAACACCATTGCAGACCACTTTAATGATGCAAAGATGGCCTCTTTCAGCAGGATAATGCACCCTGTTGCACTGCAAACATTGTTCAGAATCAGGAATGGTTTAAAAAACATAATGAAGAATTCAAGATTTTGCTCTGGCCTCCAAATACACAAATCTAAATCTAAATGAACAACTGTAATTTTACTGGCTGTGATGTGCTGGACCAACAAGTTTTACCATGAAGACTCCACCTCACAACTTGTAGGACTACTATAAGGATCTACTGCTAATACCTTGGTACCAAATTCCACAGGATACCTTCATAGGTTTCATGAAGCCCATGCCTTGGTATAGTGGTTCCCAATTCCAGTCCTCCCCCCTGCATTTTGTATGTCTTCGTCCTTACTTAACACACCTGATCAGCTTGTTAACAGAGATTCATGAACTGATCCGTGTGTGTCAAATAAAAGAGACATAGGCCTACACAATGTGCATATGTGGAATTGGGAAACACTGCCTTATTACAGGGGTATCAAACTGAGTTCCTGGAGGGCCACAGCTAATGGACTCAACACTTTGCAGGGTTGCGGCCCTCCAGGAACTCAGTTTGACACCCCTGCCTTATTAGATCTGTTCTTATATGGCAGCACAAGGAGGACTAACAAAATAAGTCAGAAGGGCATGGGTTTGGCTCATGCATTCATTTAGCCAGCAGCCTGTAGAAAAGCTGAAAGCTGTTGATGCAAAAATTTTTTTTTTTACCAGATATCACAAAGATCTCTCATCTACCTGAACGACACACAGAAACCTTGTCATGTGTAAAGCAATATAGTGTGAAAGAGTGACACCAGACAGCAGATTAGTCATTAAGACTCATAAAAGTCCTCAATTACCATAATGTAGATAAAGCAATACAAATAAAGTGCGAATGGAACTAAACCTCTTATCAACTTGCTTTAAGAAGCGGTCATTAGAGTTTATCTTCTCCTGACAACATACAGACTTTACTCAGAATCAGACAAGCCAGATGACACACATTTACACCAACCAATGAAAATCATCTGAGGTGTGAACATTTCATATTAGACTGAAGGTAAGGCTGCTGAGCTACAGTTCGGCTGTCTGGTCACATCAGTCGCACATGCTGTCCTGCTTGAACTTTGACTGTTTTTTTTAATCAAACAGAGGTATCAGAATCCATCAAATCATTGGATGTGGTAATTCTGAATTTCAATGAGTATTGGCTGGGTTTTCTGTTCTAAATCAAGGGATATTTTTTCTGCACCAACTTTTATTTACACTAAAGTTTCCACATAAACATTTAACAAAGTTCCCCCATATTATATTTGCAGAAATTAATCACACATTCTGCTCTACATACGGGAAGAATCTTACAAACTGACACATACGTAAGAGAACATGAGGTGATAACCTTCACTGTGTCGCAACAAGGTTCATCTAAGACCCCTATATCTCCTGTGGATTAATCAGAACATCAGTTTGTGAATGGTTGATTTCTTTATATTTTCCTTTCAACAAGCACACTGGAAGTTATTAATTTCTGGCATTAATGTTCCCTTTAGATTGTGTCCCAAATCCCTACAGAAGTTTCAAAACCGATGAATGAGCTGTCAAGAGGGCGGTGTGCGGGGGATCGTAACACAACTGCAGGAGGCAAAGGTTGAAACTCAAGCCAGTAGATCACTGTGACAGGTGAAAGACAATGAAAGGAAAAAAGGGAAGAGAGGCGAACAATTTGTTGTTTAGAAAAGTAATCTGTCTTTTATTTATGGTGACATAACATGGTACAGCTGCTGAACATCAGAAACTGCACTGAAGGACAACTCCTGAACATCATCATTGATTCCTTTGAGCAATTCACTCAGATTGCTTAAGTAAGGATTGTTCCTGCTGTAAATATAATGTACAGCAAATGCCTTCGAAATGATTACTTGGAATTTAAAAGCAACCAAATCAGCATGGAATGAAACAAACAAGAAAATAAATAAATAAATCACACACACACATGCACAAACGCAATTGTATATAATGTGTACAGGGACTCTCCTTAGACATTCATTAATTTTCCTTCGGCTCAGTCTCTATTTCAGAGGGCGCCACAGCGGAATGAACTGCCAACTATCCCTGCATATGTTTTATGCAGGGGATGCCCTTCCAGCCCCAGTACTGGGAAACACCCACACACACTCATACATTACGGCCAATTTAGTTTATTCAATTCACTTATACTGCATGTCTTGTGACTGTGGGGAAAACCGGACCATCCTGAGGAAACCCAAATGAACATGGGGAGAACATGCAAACTCCACACAGAAATGCCAACTGGCCCAGCCGGGACTCGAACCAGCGACCTTCTTGCTGTGAGGCGACAGAGCCACTGAGCCACCGTGCTGCCCTCTCCTTCAACACTTCAACCCCCAAACCCAACACTCACAGGAAATGGCAAATTTTTTATTTAAAATCATGCTGAATCACGTGATCAGTAGGCTTTACACAACATTCACGTGCTGCTTTCATTAAACAGAGATCATACACATTCTGAAATTTACATACACCTTAAAAATACAAATGAGAATAATTTATTTAAAAGAAAAGCAAAACACACATTTTCACTAGTGAAATTCCAGACTTTTAGACTCTGCTCTTTGCATTAGAGCATGTGATAACTGCACATGTTTATGTATGAAAGTCTGTTCTTTCATATGGGTGCACGACTGCTTGTGGCTGTCCTGAACTAACCCCAGCAGTCTCTCAGTGCTGGAAACAGATAAGCCAGCTGTAAAGGCCACAGATTGATCGCCAAATGCTGTAAATCTAGGATAAACTCACTCTCTACTGTGCACTGCCTTGCAAACCTCCCTCAGGGATCTGTGCTGCATCCATCTCATGCCTCATCCACGCTATAGTCACTGTCCTCTAGACCATAGTCCACCTCTCAAACACTTGAGGTCACAATGTTTTTTTTTATTTTTTTCTTTTTTGGGGGGGTGAGGTGTTGGAATTCAAATAGTAATTCTGCTAGGATGCGTTACATTAAAAAGTGTAACTTAAAAATAAACATAAACAGTCAAAACATGAACTAACATTATGCAACTTAACATTAACTAACATTAACAAAGATACTGTAATAAATGTATTGTTATATTAAATTATATGTATTTAAATTATAAATACTAAATAACATTCACTAATAGACCATTATTTTAAAGTGTTACCAAGGCATTCAAAGAGCTTCACTGCTACAAAATAATAATAATAATAATAATAATAATAATAATAATAATAGTAATAATAAATCTGCTGTTATAATGTTCAGCAGAGAATCTTTGAATATTGTGTTAAAAAATCAAGCAATACAACACTGATGATGATGATAATAACGATTCGTTACTTCGTTATCAAATCATCATTTTAAGGTCAACTGACACAGAAGACTGTAGTACTAAAAAATATTTCACACTTTAATAATTTAATTTAATATTTCAAATAATTACCATTTTAAAATAATTCTTCCAAGCAGTGTTATTCCAGTATTATGTAGCTTGTAGTTTTCATTCAAAGTGTGAATACTATTTTCAAGCAATTTTCCAAAGCCAAAACTTTTGAACAATACAGTAAACTCAGATGGTGCAATCTACTAAGGAAGAATTAAATACAGGCCGAGGCACTTTTGAAGTGATTCGTAGACTGAAACATCATTAATCATTGGGCATTTCACTGATGAAATGAAAAATGCTTGAATAAACTGTAGCTGTTAAACATCAGGTCAAATATAGAAAGCTGATAGTACTGGGTCACAACAAAAGTGTTCACATCTTAATTTATGCCCACCCTCCCATTCAATGTTCACTTAACCACTGCCATTCTTCATCCGTTGCTGGTTATGTCTGTCTGGATTGTGTTAATGTTAAGTTAAGTGGCAAGAACCCTATCACCAGTGCCATCAAAAAAGACCATCCAGGATGCTCTGTGGGAACTCTTAGAGGTGTTTTTGTAAAATAACTCCCTTTGTTAGAATAGCAAGTCCTAAATTATAAGCAATCAGCAGTTATGACAGCAGCGCTGCAGCGTGAATTCAGCTTCCTGTCTTTAAAATGTACAGGATGAGAACGCCTCTGTCAAAACATGGTTGAATGGCTCAGTCTGAGTGGCTGTTAGTCATTTAAAAAATCTCTTTTTAGCTGAAAAGCACAATTATTTAAGTCAGAGGAAAGCCCCAAAATGAACAACTCTTGATAACGTTTGACTAAGTGATGGTGCTAAGAACTCCAGTAGCTCCACAGTCTGTATAGAGCAAAAAAGATGAGACAGAAAATAATAAAAGTTCCACTTAAGAGTTTATGGCTGCAGTGTGTTCAAGGCTATATTCCGCTGCGTGAAGGATTCGCCCTGAAGTAGTTAGCCCTCTTAAATTACGAGATGTTTGGGAATGTTGCGCTGTCCTCAGAATTGCTCAATATTAGAGTATCTCATATTTAAACACCTTCCAGATAGGCATTAAATACGATTCTAAATCATCCGAACAAGATGGCTGCGGTTTGTTTTTATGCAACTGTGTGTGCAATTCAGTGTGAAAGTGAAAAAAGATGTCCAATTTAAATCTTGTTGGTAAGTTCAGACTGAGGGAATCCTTAAAATGTCTTGATTTCTGTGTTGAATTATCCTAAACGAGGCTCTGGCGGAAAATAATTCAGAATAAACTTTGCTCAATTCAAGACTTTTGCTATGGAAACCCTCACAAAGGGGGTATAAGAGAGTTTTCAGGGATGTGTGCATGATAGCTAAAATACAGCAGGCTAGGGAAGAGATGGACAGATCTTTCAGGATGCCAAACAAAATATACACATCCAAACAAAACAGAGTCTAAAATGGTAACACATAAAAAAACCTTATGCTTCACAGGTTGTAAAAAAATTAGTTCACTCAAATAAGAGTATTTTGTCATTGCTTGCCCAACTTATTAGACTTTCTTGCTCCCTTGAATCACAAGAAGAGATTATTGAGAGTATTGTTAAGAGTATTATAAGAGAGTATTACATTTACTCTAAACACTTCAGGAAAAAAAAGCAAAAACAGTTTGAAGGACTTATTTATCATTTTTTGTTTTCTAAAACTCGCCATTTTTAAAGGTATACTTTTCTATGGATTGGACCCAATTTTGGCTTCAGAACAGTTTTCACTCAATAGATTTATCAGTGTGCCATACATTTAGTTGCTGTAAACAATTCTCAGAAATTGTAGTCTAAAATTTACATGACAGCATCTGCTGTTGCAGATTTGATGGCTGCACATTTATGATCTCTAAATTGTTCCATTGTTGTATGTCAGCTAGGTGACCATCAACCGTTTTCTCATAAAATGACAAACTGACAAAACATTGCTGCAGCTCTGATACAAGTTTTATTTATGAAGAAAATTAAAAAGCACTGCAGTAATTATATATTCTGTGTTTGTCTGAGGTAATTAGTCTACTAAAATATGCATATTCCATATAAAGTATGAAGCATATCGGTCAGTTCTTGTCATGTGACTCGTAGGGTGCTTGCGGCATTCTGAAATTCTGAGATGTTTTCAACTTGGTGCGCCTGAAATCACGCGCATGTGCTCCCATCATGCACGCACAAGCCTCCATTGGAAATAACAAACTTGTGCATGCAAAAGATGCAATATGTAAATGGCCCCTGAGATGTTAAAAGTAACCAAAAATATTGTCAAAACATTACATGCATCTTCAGTAGTTCAACTGTAATCATATGAAGCTAAAAGAAAACTTACAGCAGGGAAAATAAGTATTGAACACATCACCATTTTTCTCAGAAAACATATTCCTAAAGGTGCAGTTGACTTGAAATTTTCCCTGAATGTTGGTAAGAACCAAAGAAATCCATATATGCAAAGAAAACAAATCTAACTAGTTTATAAATTAAGTTATGCGTAATAAAATTAAATGACGCAGGGAAAAAGTATTGAACACATGAAGAAAGGGAGGTGTAGAAAGGCAGACAGCAGAGACAGCAGCTGAAATTTCTCAGTAGTTCTTCAGCAACCCTCTGCCCTTCCTCAGTGTAAATAAATATTAGCTGCTTCAGTCCAACATCTACATTAACAGGATAATGAAGATGAAACCATTTCAGCAAGACAATGATCCAAAACACAGCAAAGGAAACTCTAAGGTGCTTTCAGAGTAAGAAAATAAAGCTGTAGAATGGCCCAGCCAATCACCTGACTTGAATCCGATATAAAATACAACCTAAAGATCAGATTTGATAGACGGGACCCACAGAACCATCAAGATTTTTACAATCTGTTGAAGTCTGTGAAAAACTCACACCTGAGCAATTCATGTGGCCTCATTCTCCATATGAGAGGCGTCTTTAAGCTGCTGTCACCAAAAAAGCCTTTTATATAAAGTATTTAATATGTTTCAGTAGTTCAGTACTTTCTCCTTGTGTCATTTCATTGTCAATACACATAACTATTTTTTATTTTGATGTTTGTATTGTTTGGGTTTTTATCTAAATCTGGTTAAATTTCATGTCAACAGTTCTTTTAGAATTATTATTCCCAGGACAAAACATGACATGTTCAATACTTAATTTTCCCATTGTAAGTGCACCAAAAACAGTAAAAACAACTTTTATCTTTGTCGTCCACATCAGATCAGAATATGAGCACTTGTGGGCTGTGCTGCTCAGCCTAATGGCAATACATCATGCTGCCTGTAATAAACGTGCACCCTGACCTGACATGGGAGAGAAAATATAAGTGAACCAAATCACACAAAAGTGTTCTTGAAGTTTTGTATGATTCCAGTTGAACCACTGAAGTATTTTTCATGGACTTTAAATGTCTCAGGAACTTTGCTGTCTGGATGAAGGATCTCTCAGATTTCATCTAAAATATCTTCATTTGTGTACCGAAGATGAACGAAGGTCTCAGGGCATTGTAATGAGATAAGAGTAATTAATAACGTAATTTTCATTTTTGAGTGAACTAACCCTTAAAGCGACACGTTGGTGAAAGTGAATATTCTTTTCCGGTTGGTGTAATAAAACTAGATAGACTAAAACTGTCCTCGCATGCAAAAAAACAAACAAAACAAAAACATAAATATAAAATAAAAAAATTAAGCCTCGGGAGAGTTACCAAGACCTTTGTGTGTAGGTGTTTTTTATGACTTTCCTGTGCTGAATAGTTGTCCATGACAGAATGTAACATTTTTTGATAAACAATAATAAGAGGCACAGAGGTGGTATTATCTTTTATTTTCTGTCAAATTCAGCCAGAACTTTAAAACTAAGTTTATAGTTAATGCTGATGCAACACAGTGTATTGCTGCTAATGCAACTTTAAATTCCTCCTTCTTAATCCTTTATCTTTAACCCTAGCATAACCTCAGACTCCTCCCTAATCTTAATCCTACCACTGTCTCCATCTCTAAGCCTGACACAAGGGTTAACGCTGCCCAAAACTGACCCTAAAACTGCCTCCAACTCTAAATCCAAGGGGTTGACCATAAAGAGAAAAAGAAAAGATCAACATACCATGCACTTACTGTGGGTGTAAATGGTGGGCAATGCGTAGAGTGACAGGGTTTGTTTAGTTTCTGTGGTACATTGCAGCACCCTCTGGCTTTGCGTGCTTTTTGGGAGAGATGCCGCAGAGCAGGGGAAAGGGCTTGTTTGGATTATATCCCACCGTCTGTGTTTAGTCATCTTCTGGAAGCACAAACCCATTAACATTTGTTCTGTCTTCCTGTAGGAGATCTGAAATGTTTTCATCTCTCGATGACTCCCTTTCTCACTTCTTGACATTTTTTACTGCTCTCTCCAATTATTTTTTGATTCCTCATTCACGTTTAATCCTGTTTTACTATTCCTCCCTCTACTTTTTTTTTATCTCCCTCTGCTATTTTTACTTTGCCTTTCCACCTTTGCATTCCTGCGCTACACTGACAGTGGAGTTTTATGTTTTTATTATGTAACACTGAGGAGAGTTTGTAGTCGATTGGGTATCACAGTTTTTCTTCTAGCCTGTGTCATGGATTAATAGTACAGAAGAGTTCACAAGAACATGAAAGACTGGAGCATGGAATATATTCCACAGCATAAAGCTTATAGTAGATGAGAGCAAGAAATTGCAAGAATGCTGCAATATCTAATACCTCTTCTAATCTGATGAAATAGTAGATATGAGAGTGAAAAGAAAGACTGTGAGGAGAAAGTTGATTTTAAAGTTACTAGACTTTGAATTTGTTGTCATTTTTACTTCTGTATGTGTGTTTTAGATGTAATCTTCCACCACAATGAAGCTGGTTTAGTGATAGCACAAAATAGCACAATGTTCTGCTAAGAAACCCTGGGCCTGTCCATCCTGTGATCAATCATCAAATTTTGTACGTTAGATGCCTTCATAAACACTGTTGCAGACCAGCAATTCTCAACCTGTGGGTCATGGTTCAATGAGCTTCAGTGATCCTGCAGGTGGGTCGTGATATGGCTCAAAATTAACTGAAATATTATCCTATAACACAGTAATCCTCAACCACCAGGCTGCGGACCGGTACCGGTCCGTGGATCAATTGGTACCGGGCCGCGTAAGAAAATCATTAATAATTTCTGTTTTACTTATGATCTGAGTCTGAACAATCTTTTATTTTGATAAAATCTTTTATTTGGAAAGTGTTTTGGACCGTATTCTGTCGGTTACATCTCAGTCATTTGAGTGCCAAAATTTAACCCACAAGCTTGCAAAATGAGTAAGAAACAGACGTCTTTGGAAAGTTTCTTTGTAAAGGGGAAAGGGCCCAGAGAAGGACCCACGAACTGCAAAGGAATAGATCCGCAACTCATTTGTCAAGAAATCAGATGAATCCAACATGTCTGTGCAAGATCAACTGCTGGAGATCACAAATGACTGCGGTCTTTTAGGGGTCGTTCGCATATCGAGTCTTTTCTAGAGTTCGCGCAAGTTTGTTATTTCTATAGGTTTTTTCCAGCAAGCAGTGTAACGCGCTCGCGCCTTCCAGATGCACCCAGAATGAGTCACGTGACAAGAACTTACTGATCAGCTTCAGTTTGTATGGAATATACACATTTCGAGTGACAGCAACATTTTTTCAGCTTCTCATCTGATGCTGATGGTCGCCTAGCAACCTACGTCACCTGAATATTACCATTCCTCAAAAGGTAATCTTAACTCATGAAATCACATTTTAATGGTTAAACAAGTTAATTAAATTATTCTAGAATATTTACATACTAAAAACGTCAAAAATAGTGGATTACTTAACCCTGTTGACCACCATCTCCTCTTTTAGGACAGCGGACATTCAGCACAGTTGACAGGTCTCTTAGAGTTCATTATGCTGCTGCTTACTGGTTCAATAATTCCCATCTTCATTGTAGTTGTGTGGGTTTCCAATGGCCCTGTATATTAAAAATATAAAATAGCAATGTCAATACTAATACATGGGACAGCATGCCAAACAAGCTTTATAACCAATCATCAACCAATCAAGTGTAAACTCTTGAAATGGGGTTGTGGGAGTGGCAGTGTGTGTTTGTCTAAATAACACTTGAGAACCAGGTTAGTAACTGTACTATTGACCTGGTTTCGGGCGGCCGCTGCGATCGGATACTATACCAAAGTTGGCGACCCGGGGGTGTTACAGACTATACCAAAAAGCTGAGGACCGGGGGAGTGGTGAAATTACGGGAGTTTTCCGGGAGAAATAACAAAACGTGAGGGTGGCGGGAGATGGGTCTGAAATACGGTAGACTCCCGGAGAAAGGGGAGTTTTGGCAGGTATGGTATAAGGCTACAGTAGAACTGATAACTACTGGTAACAAAGAACAATGTGAACTTGAGAAAAGCCTCATGGGTTAAAAGCCTGCATTACACCGAGTCAAAGCACATGGCAGTCCTCAATAAAGCAACTACACACAAGTTACATCTTAGCAGAATTTGAGACTGATATGGAATAAACATATACGCAATTGTTAAAGGAGTACTTACTGTGAAAGTAATCGTGTTTTTTTGCGCCTCGTCCCACACGTTACTGCTGAAAGAAAGATGATAGAGCAAACGTGTCTCTTCCGTCATAAAATAATAATTTAATAACAATATATAGTAACTTAAAGTACCCGGAGAGAGCAGTATGGTCAAAACCCATAGGTTAGACGTCAATATTACTGGCGTGAATTTAGTTTTACTGCCACAGTGTAAAGTTAATGTCCAACATTATGTCGGAGGCGTCAGGCTAACTTATACCCATGCTATTCGTTTTAATGTCGAAATTACTAAGACTTGCACTTGGTTAAACTTAAACATGATTTAACAAATACAGAATTCATTACTCACCGTAACTTTGTTGAAGGAAAAATCGTCTGAATATAGTGTTTCGTCGGCCGTTGCTCCGCTGGATTTAAATCTGAGTCACGCGCATGCGCACACGCATTTTTTGCTTCAAAGTTTTGTTCGCCAAACACAAATATTTCACTTCTGTTTGATAAACTGGCTAAACACAAATTAATATGTTTACTGAATATACATTTATAATTTTAACTTCAGACCATGAGCTAAAATTAATTTTTTAAAAGATTTTTTTGTTTGGGGCTAATTAAGTGGGAAGTAAATCTACTGTTCGCATTTTGAAAAGTTTGCAAAAAAGACAATACAGAAAAACTGAAGTCATCATAGAAACACCCTTGTAAAAGTGTTAATACTTTTTGAGAGTAATTCTCAGATAATGTAGCATAACGTAATGTATAGAGCTAATAATGTATATTAAACTTTCAAATTATAAAAATAATTCAAATATCTGTTAATTGGTAAATGTAAATATGAGCAAAAACAGTAAATACGTCATCACTGTCTGTCAAAAGAGTGCATTTAAATAAAAAAATTCACTGAAATTCATTGAGAAAGCTTGTTTCAACAGCTCAAAAACTTTACAAAAGCTGCAAAACAATCATTTTAAAACAGTCTCTCGAGGATTTTGTGATCACTGAGTTTATTGCAAAAACAAGAAAAATCCGCAAAAGTTTGCGGTTCTTGCAAGCTAACATATACAGTATTTATTACAATTTGTTCGTTTACTATAGTTAATACGACAGTTTCCTGTAGCATTCATTATAAATGTTGGGGAAAGTTACTTTTGAAAGTAATGCATTACAAAAATAAGTTACTCCCCAAAAAACTAACTAGTTACATTACTTATTTACTTTTTATGGTAAGTAATGTGTTACGTTACTTTTGTGTCAGTTTTTCTTGCCACTGCTGAGGCTTGAGCTCTTACAGAACTTTTTTTCTCCTTTTTTTAAATAGAGGAGCTCTGCAATTAACAACACGCTGTATAACCTACACCTTTATTTACCTTTAAAAAACACATTCAAAATAATAATAATTATAATAATAATATTTAATTAAAATAATAATAATAATAATAGGGCCTCACGGTGGCGCAGTGGATAGCACGTTCGCCTTACAGCAAGAAGGTCGCTGGTTCGAGCCTCGGCTGGGTCAGTTGGCGTTTCTGTGTGGAGTTTGCATGTTCTCCCCGTGTTGGCGTGGGTTTCCTCCGGGTGCTCCGGTTTACCCCACAGTACAAAGACATGCAGTATAGGTGAATTGGTTAAGCTAAATTGTCTGTAGTGTATGAGTGTGAATGGGTGTGTATGGATGTTTCCCAGAGATGGGTTGCAGCTGAAAGGGCATCCGCTGCGTAAAACATATGCTGGATAAGTTGGCGGTTCATTCCGCTGTGGCGACCCCAGATTAATAAAGGGACTAAGCTGAAATGAAAATGAATGAATGAATGAATGAATAATAATAATTTAGGATAATTTAACTTCCTGACCCCAGAGCTATACATGCCGTATAGATTAATTAAAGTTTAAAGCACTTTAAACAAACATTTTTTTGTTTGTGTTTGTTGCTTTTGAACTTTTTGTCTTATTAGCTAAGTAAAATCACTGTCCATTGAGACAATCCCCTTTTCCTTTTCTTCAATGTGTTCAAAATAATGAGAATACTTCTACTGCAGAAATGTAAGGCTCTGGCCTACAATCTTCGTTTCTCTGTTCCTGGAGGGAGAGCATTCTCATGTGACTCTCATTCTCAATGTGACTGTTAATTCAGCAATTTATTTTTTAAAAGCTAATTAATTCAGATTAAAAAAAGTACTTTTCATTACAATTTTTTTAAAAAGTAACTAAAATATTATAACTTAATTTTTCAAAGTAATGCATTACTTTACTTGCGTTACTTGTAATACATTACCCCAACACTGTTCATTAGCAAAGTGTTGTAAATACTATAATATATACTGTATAATATACTACTATAGTAGGGCTAAAAATACTGTATTATTTACTATGAATTACTGTATCATTTTTTTATGTGGATTTCACTGCTAAAATTTCCAGTTCGATTGTTTGTGAAAAGCAACATTTTCACTCAGTGCTGTTAGCTGATTTGACATTGGCTTACTGTACTCCTTTGTGTGTGATGTTTTTAAATAGATGATCTGTTATCATCATGCATGCACACCATTAGTCAGAACCATAACTGTATTTATCTATTTACTTACTTTTCTTATAATACCCATACTGGTGTTAGTAATAAACAAACATTGCAAACCTCATAATGAAATCATTCCAACTGAATTTAAAAACATTAATAAAAGAGTAATATTAAGCAAACAACATGATTTGACCACTTGTGTTTGTATGAGAGAATATTAAACAACCAAATATTTATATATTTCAATAAATATACAAATAAGTAATTGCATGAACAAAAATTTGATTAAAACGACACGATTTTCATGATTACTTTTTATCCTATATTAATTGAATTTCATTGTTATTTGGTTACATTCATTCATTTATTAAGTTTCCTTCAGCTTAGTCCCTGATTTATTAGGGGTCGCCACACCAGAATGAACCGCCAGCGCCAACTATATGTTTTACACAGCAGATGCTTTTCCAGCCGCAACCCAGCATGGGAAACACACATACACTCTCTCACATGTCTTTGGACTGTGGGGGAAACCGAAGCACCCAGATGAAACCCAAGCAAACAAGGTCAAAACATGCAAACTCCATAGAGAAATGCCTCCAGGCCCAGCCTGGACTTGAACCAGTGACTTTCTTGCTGTGAGAAAGAACCCATTGGTTCTTGAGGTCTAAAGGTAATAAAAAAATGTAGTAAAGACTTGTCGGTGGTATTTAAACCATTATCTTTTTTCACTGCAAATCAAGCTAAAAAGGCTGCAAATATTGCTGCAAATTTTAACAAAAGCCACGGCAAAATCAGCCATTTTAGGCCGCAAAAAACGTCCTGTGAAATCCTGGAGGGACTGACTGAATGAAAGAAACATATACTGTACAAAAATTATTACCAGCAATATTACTCATGTTTATGTATTCTTGCATAACAAATGTTTCTTTCATTGTCGCTGTGTGGAAACTTTTTAACCAAATGGTTTTTACAACAAGGTCAACAATGTTCTGAAATGAACTGCAAGAACATCAATTTTTTTCTTGTCACTTCTTCACATGTTTGAGCTGTGTAACCTTTGTTCAAGTACATTTTAGTGGCGGTGTGTGCATGCATCTGCATCATGCCAGCTCAAGCATTTGGGCTGACAATCCAAAAACCAAACATCCACTTCATTCCAAACAGCAGCATTGCAAAAGAGCAATGTGAGAAATGTTTTCTCTGTTTCATATACACTGTCCCTTTCTACTTTGCTCAATTGGGTAATAAAGGGGTGTGCAAGTTGTGCTTGCACTGCATGCTTTGAGGATTGATGCTGACCTTTTTCCTCATTTAAGTCCGTCAGTGGCCTAGACGATATTGTCCCTAAAGAGCTGTTGGCCACTGTACCCACTCTGTGCAAGTGTCTTGCTGTGGAAGGCACTCTGTGTCCCATAACTGACCATTGTTCTGGCTCCGCAATCAGACATACCAGAACAAGACCAAACCCAAGCTGTCTAATTATTCCATCTGTCATTCTGTCTTCTCTCCTGGCTCTGTTTTTCCAGACTATCACAGTTGGGATGTTGGTATAATTGCTTCTCCCCCTTATATCTGGTTTATTGTGGTCAAAGGTCAGACTTTTAGTGAGCCTGACCCTGTCTCTAGGCATGTCTGTGTGTTTGTGTGTCAGACACAGTTTAATGTTGAGCAGCAGTTTGATTAAGTAGGTATAGTAGGTAAAGCTTATTTTAATTGATTCCTCCAGTTGACAGTTCTATGTTTATGACCCAATGAATAAAAATGCTAGTTCATACAAAAATGTTATCATTTACCCTTATGCTTTTGTAAGTCTTTATGTGGTTATATTTTCCATTGAAAACAAGAACAGAGTTTTTGAAGAGTTTCTGGCTCTTTCACAATTCAAATCTGCCCAGCACAAAAAAGATGAAGAAAAAAAACCTCAATATAAAATGCAAATCACTATAGACGTTTAAAGCATTGGTAGTAAATTGAATCTGTTATTAAACATTATTCTTCTGGATCACTAACTTGAAAATGAGGAATGAGTTAAACCACAGGAAGTCGGCCCTTCAGGAACAGGATTTGGACACCACTGCATTACATTTAATTTCAGTGAAATGTTGTCTTTCTTTTCTCTCCATTACATTTCTTCTCCTTTGTTTCACCTTCTTCGTTAAATGGTTTTAGAGATTGAAATGAATACATTTCCTTTATCATGTTGATGCCACAACATAACTTTTATTCTTTTGATTCTCTTGCTGTTTAACACAGTCAGATAAGTGTACTCAATAGCTGATTTTTGTATTTGGAGGAAAGATCAATTGGAGAGCTGCCAACTTTGCCCATGGAAACGGCCCTCATATGACTGGCCCTCCAAATATATTTATGAAACTACTATGAAATGTACAATAACATTAAACATTTGTGTGTACATTATATACATGGCTTGAAATTAATGGCAGCCAAATTGTCAAACGAGTGAGAGATCTAGTTTTTTTTGTTCATTGACAAAACAAGAAAAACCCTGCCATGTATACTACACTAGCATCTTCATATCATTGCTCTTTTGTTGATTTGACTTGCTTCTATTGTCCTACTGTCCGAGTCGTTTGTGAATTATCTTATTAATTTGGTAGGCGTTTAACTTTGATTTATCAATTTCCATGGCATCAGTTTTTTTTCTCTAGGATTTCTTCATTGACAAATACAGCACATTCAAGGCTTTTGCATGTCACTATGCAAACTGCAAAAGCACGCTTTATATTGCAATACTTACTGAAAACTCACTGCTTTCAAAAATAAATACTGCCTTCTATCACTGTCACACGCAATGTAGGACATGACAGGAACACGATATTAACAAAAGGACAGATTTATTTACAAACACTTACTGATAACAGACACTGGAAACAGACAGCTAGGACATCAACGCAGAACAATACAATACCGGACAACGAATGACACACACGGAAGGGTTTAAATAGACAGAGGGATGATCAAACTAACAGGGCACAAGGGATGGACACAGGTGAGATTAATCAACACTGAACATGGCGGGGAAAAAACAGAACAAAGGGATCACATGACGAAAACAATAGCACATGACATGGACGAACACTGACAATCACCAGCTCAAAGGGCATGGAAGCTTTATCAGCATTAAATGATACTGTTGTTGTATCATTTGTCTGCAAGACATGACATTTTGGGGAATGATTATGATGCATTTAACTACTTATTTAGCATTCAAGATACAGATACCTTTAAATAGCTGTCAACAGGAAAAAAGGACCTCAGTGTAGTGTCAGCATGTATGAGGTGAACACCCTGTGGTCATGCATGGCTGCAACTGCTTACTCTACCTTAAAGTCTGTCCAATTTTCAAAATAAGAGTCCCACATACATAGTAGGTATAATACAAGCTTGGATCAACTTAAAAATACAGGAAAAAATATAAATGTTAAAATCTCACTAGGAAGCATTGTAGGCAATCAAACAATGATTGAGAGGGTGCATATTAATGAACCTGTGTGGATCGCCACAGTCAGTGTTAATTTCGTTAACAAAAGACTAAGAATTTAGCAAATTTGTTGATGAAAAAAGACAAGACTAAGATGTATTAAAAAAAAGTAACCAACATTATTTTTTAGAATTTGCCACATTGCACTGTTCATTCATTAGATGAGAGGATCAGATCTTGCGCATTCATAGCTATCAAAACTATGGGATTAGATTTGAGACAAATAAAACAAACAAAACTTTTGTGAAAACGAACAAAGATATACATAGAAAAATGGGAAAAGCACAAGAAAATAAAAAGCAATCAACGAAATAGCAAAAACTGTGTCTTTTCGTTGACTTCACTTCAACTTAATTTTCGCTAAATTGTAAAAACCTCTTGGTTTTTGGGGGTGGCCTTAACAGCGGACCCCTCTGATTAGCTAGTGATTTTTTTATGAAAGTAAAAAGTCTTGAAAGTAGAGACTTCAGTGAGCGTGTTGCACATTGTGTGGTAATGTCAATGTATAAACTATGTTCCTTAATCAGCATAATGTCATTAACTGCTCAATAATAAACTGACAGACACAGGTAGATTTTATTTTACAATTTTTTGTCCATTGTCACGATTTCCTCTGGCAGGGCATTTTAAAACACGTAATGTGAAAAACACTTACTATGGCATAATGCATCGAGACTCAGTAAACAAATTATTAATAAAGCACTTACAACCAAGCAGATGAGTCTAAGAATGCAATGCGCAAGTGTATTTAAACATGTTGCATTCTTATTATGGATTCATCTGCTACATTCTTTAATCATTATGTGTTTTGGTCTTTTACACTGCCTTGAAGCATTATGCCTTTCAGGTTAGGTGTCTGAATGCCCCAGCTCATTGAAATGCACATGTGATATATGATAAGTAAACCGTCCTTCAAGCACATCCAGCCCAAAAACTATAAAATTGTATTCTCATCTCGTGCTGCCAAAGGACATGTTAGTAAAAAGACTAAGTCTAAAACATTTTTTGGCAAAATAAACACTGGTCATAGTCTGTGTTTTGTTCTGATTAGCCTGTTTTTCACCATAATTTTAATTAAACTCATGGGATTTACATGAGAACAAGGAAGCAATGGTCTTTTAGGCTCATGCATGGTGTGTCATTTCCAATTTACTGAACTCTTATTATTCATGCCTACGTAAATCCAGATTGCACTTGATGGCACTTTTAAAACCACTCATTCAGCTGATCTACAGATATGATTCCACCCAATGAGCACTACTAATCCTCTAAACATCAGTGGCTCAGCCTTTAAACATCACAGCAAAAAACAACAACAGAGCACTATCTGCTAATTAATTACTCAATCTAATGAATTTATGAGTTTTGTCATCATTTACTACTCATATTATTTCAAACCTGACATTTGTGTGTTGTTAAATGTTAAAGAAAGCTAAATAAATTTGAAAAATGGCATTTGAGATTTAAATCATCCCTTCTTCCATGTTGACTGTGTAGATTTTTTAATATATTTTTTTCTATATCCCAAACCCCCATCTCTATTGTCTCGAATGACTTTGTCTTTCAGTTGCTCCAGCCTGAACAGTCCTGATTCAGCACTTCTATGAAAGCTTTTTTTCTTGGTAACTATGACATTTAATAACGAGAATCCTCTATAGACTCTCCTGATAATGTGTGAACTCTGTCAGACACACAAAACCCCGATTACCCAATCAGCACTAACAACAGGCCTATTGGGGGCATGGGGGTGGGGGGTGCAAGATGAGGTCGTCCAGTTGGCTTAGAGATTTCCTCAAGTAAGTCGAGGATGATTGTGTGACATCGGGGTGGAGAGGTTAAGGGGACTCTAAAGTGGTAGTACAGGCATTTTGGCTGTCCAGTGTGATGAAAGAGTCAACATAGCCAGCCAGCATCCTATAATCAAATATTCAGATGTATTTCATTTCTCCCCTTTTTGTATATATCAGGTTCTGAAACTTTTAAATAATTTTCTCAAGTTTTATTTTCTCAATCGAGATGTGTTTGTTCTTCATAAAAACACTAGAAAGAATACTACACTATTAATCTACTATAAAATTGTAGTAATTTAGATTTTCAACACCCAGGAATCCACAAAAACACATAGTTTCAAGCATTATAATTTTACATTTAAATTTAAGTTTATTTTTTTTAAAAATCATGAGGGAAAAAAAATGCCTTTCATATCCTTTTTATCATGATTTACAGAATTTTATTTAG
>CAIGQW010053631.1:6917796-6950722 GCA_903798125.1 Danio choprae
AGAATGGATGAGAACAACACAGGAAGAAATATAAAAGCCAAGTATCCCAGTTCAGCACCCATTGAATTATGAATGAATTATAAATCACTTCACTTGCATTTAATATGTTTCTATGTAAATGTTCATTTATTTCTGACACCAAAATGAGACATACTGTATATAAAGCTATGGAAAACAACAAGACACCTTTTAGTATGTATCAAAATTGAGATTAGTTTTTTTCTGTAAATGTCGGATAACATTTCTTCCCAATTTAAAATAAATATATTGCCATTTGGATAATTTGAAATAAGGGTCATTTCAAAAATTTTTATTTATGAACTCTCCTTAAGTTAAACAATGCTATTTTTTTGTCTAAATATTAACATAACCCCCTTTTTGTTATTTTATGCAAATAAACCTTTTGTCTTTTTTTCATTTAGAAGAAATGTCATCAATAGTTTACACAATAAAACAAACACTATTTGAATAATACCCAAATAACTATGAAAATCCCCAAAAATTGAGAAAAAATATTCCCCTGTATATTCAGCTGTATATATGCCCAATTAAGATGCCAAATGAAACTGTAACCACAATACTAGACAATAGCTATTCTGTCAGTATTAAAAATTGCTCTAGGGAGGTAATTCCTGCAATTATTGTCCTGCAGGTCTCTTGAGATCAAGAACTAGTTACAATAAGCTGCATCTGTGCAGCTTCCGAAAACAAAGTTTATGATGTAACTGAAATCTCACAGTATTTATTTGAACCATTAAGTCAGTATTTTGGTGATTCCATGAAATCAGCTTATAGTACCTCAGTCCAAACACACCGCAAAAAATTAGTGAGGTCAGTGTATGTTTATAAAAGCGATACGTGATATGCAACAGATCTGAATAGAGATTTTCTTTTTAACATGGCATGTGTTATTAATTGTGTGCCAGGATTATGTGGAGTAAAAATGTTCAACAACTGCTCACCTAGTGAACATTGTGAATGAGTTCAATTCATGAAAATACACACGGTCATGATTTACCTAAAATAAGCTTGAGCACTGACATGAGGTATGTTCTCATTGTGCGTTTGTTCAGCTTAATTATTCTCTTGGACCTCAGAGAGCACAAGAGTTTCTTATCTCGCCTAAATAGACAGCTTGACAGGAGTGTATTTGTGTATGGTGGCTGTCTAAGTGTGCGTATATTTGAACTTAAAGTCAAGAGACACATAGATAATGCACTTGCACTTCATGGCCAGGACCCTGGCAGCAGCTGTCCGTTTTACCAGAGCACAAGGAGAGGAATTGGTGACCCATATTTGAAGTTCTGTAGAGATAAGAGACGGGATCTGTGGGGAGTATTAATCTGTTTTTTTAAACATACCTCATGGTCATCCACATTAATTATACAGTATGTGGGTAACCTGTCTCCAAACAGTCTCTGGATAATATCTTATTCACCACATCTTCTACATTGCATGTAATGCTATTTCAATGCTCCTGACATGTGAATGATCAAATGACAAATAAAAAACAAATATAAGGTCTACATATCACAGTGAACAAATACAAATCAACATGCAAAACATGTTGTGTAAAAGTCTTAGCTCCATATAAACTCATTCATTTTCTTTTCGGCTTAGTCCCTTTATTAATCTGGGGTCGCCACAGCGGAATGAACCGCCAACTTATCCAGCATATGTTTTTACGCAGCGGATGCCCTTCCAGCTGCAACCCATTTCTGTGAAAAATCCACACACAATCATTCACACACATACACTACGGACAATTTAGCTTACCCAATTCACCTATACCGCATGTCATTGGACTTGTGGGGGAAACAGGAGCACCCGGAGGAAACCCACGCCAACACGGGGAGAACATGCAAACTCCACACAGAAATGCCAACTGACCCAGCCGAGGCTCGAACCAGCGACCTTCTTGCTGTGTGCTACCCACTGCGCTACCGTGAGGCCCCCATATAAACTCATAAAACATATATTCATTTTATAATGATCAGAAAAATCCTAAAATAATTATTTAGATAAATAATTTTCAGCACTAAAATTCATTCATTTATTCATTTTCCTTCAGCTTAGTCTCTATTTCAGATGTCGCCTCTGCGGAATGAACTGCCAACTATTCCAGCATATTCCAGCGCATTCCCTTCCTGCCGCAACCCAGTACTGGGACGCACGCAAGCACGCACGCGCACATACACATACACTCATATACTAAAATGTATTTTACAATAATATTTATTTTTTACCTAGAGCAACTTACAATGAGGAACACTGCAAACAATTTACTTTAAAGACAACCATATTTGTACAATTTTAAGTTTTAAGAATATAGAAATGCACAATGCTGAACAGAAGAGAAAGAGATAATTTTTATTTATATTCATTTTAAATAAGTAAATGTAGGGGTTCCACTTCATATTAAGTGGCCTTAACTAATATGTATTCACACTGAAATTAATCATTCGTAACAATGTACTTATTGCGTACATACATGTTTTTACATTGTACTTTTGCTTGATTAAATACATGCATGTAATTACATCGGTAATTAATTTCTGTAATTACATTTATAATTACACTGTTGATCCATCCCTTACACCGTAACCCGCCCTTAAACCTACCAATACCACCAAGCCTGTCCATAACCCTGATGTATCCCACCTCAATAGTACCAGACATGTTCTGCAATACATTATGAACATATTAAGTACATTGTATTTATAATTTGATGCAAGTACATATTAGTTAAGAACACTTAATAGTATGACTAATGTACAGTAAGTACATGGATCATTCATATTGATCAAAAATTGTGTATTTTTATAGAAGTGTCAGTATTTGTG
Organism: Danio choprae; assembly: GCA_903798125.1. Lineage (NCBI taxonomy): Eukaryota > Metazoa > Chordata > Actinopteri > Cypriniformes > Danionidae > Danio > Danio choprae. The sequence continues at coordinate 6,920,640 of CAIGQW010053631.1, forward strand.
ATGTTAATTCTGCCTTCATGTGCATCTGGCATGCAGTCATCGCAGTGATGTGTTGTTCATTTAAAAATAAAACAAAGTGCAGATTTATCCAAAACAAAAACAAACACATAACCAACGAACTAACAAAAGCTCTATTCTGAGAGTGTTTATATGCACAAACAAAACAACAATACAATAATAACTGTCGAAATCAGTTCCTTAAGTGTAACCTTAGCGTTAACTTTGTGTTAACTCAACACAAAGGAAGGTATTTTGAAGAATGTTTGCAACCAGCTGACGGTAGCCATTAACTTCCAGTACAGGAAAAAAATACATCCACATACAGGCTTTCAGGTGAACTGTCCCTGTCAACATGAATTTTTGAAATCATATTTTTTTGTCTTGAACCAACACCTTGACTGAATGCAAAAGTGAATTCAAACAGTTTTTTTGTTACATGTTGAACAAAAACTAGGGTTATTAAGCATAATTAAAATAGCATGAAAAGGGTATGAGAGGATAAACAGGAATGACTGAATGCACCTGCATAACTTTTACGCAACTTCTACAAAAACAAATAGTCAATTAACTTCACATTAAGCAAACCACAAAGAGTTGCGAAAAGTTCTGTTCAGTGCAAGACCTACTTGTACTGAAATACAGCAGCTCGCTTGGTCATGTAATGTGAATTACTGACAGCGCTTAAAGCCACACAAGGATCCTCTGGGCCTCACACCACACACCACAGTAAGAACATCATCACACTGAGGTCTGTCACTCGGCGATCATTTCACTGACATTTGGCAGCTGACTGCGGCCTGCTGGAATTTAAATATAAATGACATTACTTGATTTGCGACTGGATGACATAATGCCGTTGATATGCCTTGTTCTTGTTGGATTGTGCCTGGGGAAGTATGTGATAAACAGATAGCGACTAGTGCCATAGAGACATGTTTTTCATTTTCAAAGCATTCCTCTTTTACTGGATGATTGTATGGTTAAAAGAGCATTGCATGTACAGTTCAAGAAAGTGTTTATCCAGCAGTTCAGTGACCCAACCATGTTGTTCAACCATACTTAGATTACTGTTCCTTCAATAGCCATCAAATCAACTTGTTTTTTTGTGGGGTTTTTTATGTGAGAAAGGCATGAACAGACAATGTCCCATCTTCCAGACATGAGACACGGCTGCTTTCTTTCACAGCTGTTATCTTTATCAATTACAGACCCTTGAATCCTCAACCTTTCACTCTTTACGTCTGTCTGTCTGTTTGGCTGCACGTTTGCACAGATTTCACTAAGGTCACACATTATTCTCCTGCCCTCGTTTGGTCAGTTCAGTCTGGCAAAACCCACTCCTCTATTTCCTCACAGGCTGTGTCAGATCTCTTCCAGCTGCAGCTTGTGTTCATGTTTTTGTGTGTGTGTGTGTGTGTGTGTGTGTGTGTGTGTGTGTGTGTGTGTGTGTCAGCTGGGTGTCATTATGCTGCTGATCACATCACCTCTATGTGGAATCAAACTCAGGGGGATGAACTATAAACAGTATCCGTGACAACTGAAACTGCCTTCAACACAAATGGCCTTTTTACAGGATACAAGGGGAATATCCTCTGCTGAAGACAAGTTTATTTTCTTTAAGCCACAATGACCACTCTGTAGATAAATAAAGGGCCACATGACCACAATGTGGTGTTTACACACAGCACATATACACAAACTCAACTTGGGTCCTTATGCTCATGCCAAAAAAAACAAAATGGCCTGTGCAAAACTTTCAAATACAAGAACTCAAAATTACTGAAAGCTTAATTTCCGCTATATACCAATGAGCTATTACATTATGACCACTGGCCTAATAACCTGTAGAGCCTCGTTACCCTATAAAGCATCAGTCACACACTGAGGCATTGGTCCATTGAGGTGGCGATAGTTCTCCTGGGGTATCTGGCACCACAATGTTAAGAAAACGTCCTCTGGATCCTGTGGTGATGTAAAGCGAACCAAGTTGAACCACAAATATTAGTTGTGGTTATGTCAGGTGATTTTAAGGCCAAGAGATTAACAGAAATGAACCAGCTTGTGGATCAAACTCCTCAAAGATGTGCCACTTCACAGCTCGAAATATTGTCGCGCAGTGACTTTTATCATAACTTCTTAGTAGGGATGTAAGGATTCATGTGAGCCATTTGAAAAACTAATAAAATATGTGACGACTCAAATTATATGGGATGTTAAATGAATCGTAATACGCAGGGACCATTCTGTTTACTGTGAACTCACTTAACATGCGCAACAGCGGTGAACAAGCTGTAGCAAATAGTTAAAAGTGACGACGAGTGTGGATGTTGATACTGAGAAAGCTCCATCTTCATTCAAAGCAGAGCAATACCAAATGTCTGGCCTGCATTGTCAAAAAGGCAATAAGGTGTACGACTTCATGTTACTGTCATAAATTTAACACAATTTACGATTTAAAAACAGGCAGAAATCACTCCACAGATCTCCCAGAGTACACAGACATCTAGACATCAATTCCGTTTTATCCAGTTTAATCATATTATTAAATTAATGACATTAAACTTGACATATACTAAAAAGCTCAAAGTTGACAATAATAGAAAGCAGTTTGAACTCATTTGAAATAATCAATTTTGCTTCTGATTTTTGTTAGCTTTTTAGCTTTTTGTTTACAAAAATAGTGAAAAATTCATATTGTGAGATCAGTATTGTGAAATGTATCGGATCGTGAGTCGAGTGAATCTTGACCCCTTACAATATTTTGTTAGTCGGCACTTTTGCAGTGTATTACGTAAGGGTGGGGGGAAATTTATTGTTAGATGCATTGCAATGTAGACTTTGACAATTCTTAATCAATTCACAAATGTCAAAATTAAATTTTCTATTTCTGAATGTTAATTAATAATGTGATGATGAAAAAACACAAAACAAAAGAAGTGCAGTGGACAGACAGTGTGTGGCGTATACAAAAACAGATGCATTATAGTAGTGCAAAATAAGACTGGCACCATCAACCTTACAAGCAAGTATGGAAGCCCTTTTGCTTCTATTTAGTTGAAAGACATGTTCACTGCACAAGGTTAAACAATTTAACTTCAAATCTGTCAAAAAATCCTTATGGGTCATTACATTTACTTTGCTTTAATAGTCAGATAGTGAGAAAAAACAAAACCTGTATTAAAACAAATGAATTGATAATAATTTTATAATTGTATCACAGCCCTCTAAATTGTGGCCAAATCGATTTGTGAGGTGCCTAAAGATTCCCACCCTAGTATTATGCTGTTCTTGTGTTGATGCTGACAACCAACTTAATCAGATGATACCAGTTCTGATATTTCATATATAAGTTCATTATCACAATTGCAAATCATATTATAAACCATATTATAAAATGCAGATCATGTTTTTCAAAACTGCCTGCTTTTTGTCTTACAAATACTTCATATTGGTACCCAGAGACCTTTAACAGCTGTCACCTCAGGAGGGTGGTGCTCACGTATGATAAAGATTTAATCTTTGCACATAATTTCTACTGACAGCCTTACAATTCACTCCATGTTACAGCTATCCCCATTGTCCCATATCTGCCATTAGAATACTTGTGAAGTGAGATTGCAAAAAATTGACAACAGATATTGCAACTTGTGAGAGTTTACACTGACAGATTGACAGGACTGGCCATGATGTGAAAAGCGATCAGAAAAAAATGCTTAAGATTTTGCTGGAGAAATCAGAGGTTGCTAACTTCCCAGAAAGTAGCCCATTGAGATGCTGAGCCAATGCACTGATTGCAGCAGTGTAAACAACATGGGCCAGACCATAAACAAAAATAAACATTTTAATAAATGCATACAATAAACATGATACAGCAACTGCAAGTCAAAGCACAGAGGATTAAAACGATTCACAAAATGGTCGGTTCTGTTCGTATCATTCTCTGGTTATGTTTTTTGGTTGGATTCAGTTTACATTGTAAAAAAAATCCCCTACTTCAACATTAAAATACTATTTAGAAATACCACACATCAGCATAAATTACATAATATCCTTATAGTCTACCGTTTACAGTATTAAAATATATATATATTCTCACATAATTTCAAATTTCAGGCTTAAAGCTTTAATTTAGTCTTTTGTTGTTGATTAAATGTAATAAGAGCGCATAATTTTTTCCTTTAATAACAAACGGCTGGCGAATCCCACATTGTAGGTTAGGTTATTATATATCATAGGTTACTATTATCAATAAAATGACAGGAACACAGCACAAGTTTGGGGATATTCTGCAGTATTGTTGTGAAAATGAACTTAAACAATTTATTTCTCACAGCCTCCTCTGTAGGCATCTTACAGTGATCACTCATCTTCACGTCATGATACAATCCCATCCCCCACATTCCACTACAGTGGGTAAGATGGGGATCTAGTTTTCCTAGGTTTGTGTGCGCAACAAGTGGGCAGGGCAGGACCTCAAAAAAAAAAAAAAGAAGAAGATCCGAATGCATGTCGAATCTTTGAAACTACTCAGAGTGGACTTTTATTTTAAGAGAGAGTAGTTTTATACAAGGTGCACTTTCAGATTTAAACCTCAGCTGGATGTTTTCATTCGCTTAGAGCAGTTACAATGTATGGAAGATAATTTTCAAAAACCCATTATAGGAGCTCTTTAATTAATATGGAATTGTGATTGGAAGGTACTTTTGTTCTCAAAATAGAGCTATTATTATATGATGATCACTCGTGTGACAATAGACAGCTCTTAGTTTTATCACTCAGAAATAAGGACATTTTTAGGTATTAATGTATAATACCTAAAATATATCAGCATCCAATCAGTATTGAATTAATTAGAAAATAAATTATCCGCTGATTAATTTTGGACTACTTCATCTGGTTAGTCCAGATCTGTTTTTGATTGGTACCTTCCATATGACATGGTGTGTTGAATGCACTTTAGAAGAGTTTATGCTAGAGGGAGGTCAAGAGGGAGTTTTTCATTGTGAAAATTCAGAACTGCAATTTGTGAATGATTTTGTGAAAAGATCTACACGTTTCCTTGTTATGCAGTGAAAGTCTAAACATAAAATAGGTTTTCCATTGTATTTGTTTTGTTTTCGTAATCACTTTCTAGGCTTTTTTATTTATAACATTTGGAAGATGATTACTACAAATCAGTAATCATCTTCCAAATATAAAGAATATTGGTAATTGGCCAAGTATCCATATCAGTGCATCCCTGGTTTAATGGAAATAAAATGAGACCAAACTTTTTTTGGTCACACTGTATTTTAAGTTATAATTCTCATTGTTAACAAACCATTAACTAACACTTTTTGCTCAATAAACTAATAATTAAGTAAGGTAGTAGTTGAGTTTAAGTATTGGATATAGGATTAAGGATGTAAAATAAGATCATATTTTATTCTACATCCTTAAAAGTACTAATAAATAGCCAATATCCTAATAATATTCAGGCAATAAGACAGAAACTAATCAATGTTACAGTTGATTTGTCATAATAAGTTTGGACACTAAAAACAGTTATCCAATTCACAAATAACTTTTGACCTGCTTAAGTTAATTGAAGCATGACGCTCATGTGAACGGATATTCAAGTTTAGAAGGAAACTCTGTTAAAACAGATTGAATGTGTGTATTACTGGGATGAAGCTCTTAAAACAGGCCTCAGAGAAAGTTTATTTACTGCTAAACTAACACAGCAAGCACAAAACCTTAAACAACCTCAGCACAATGCAGGCGAAGAGGACCATATCAGCAGCTGGCTAAATGGAAGAGCGCCAGAGTGTAAGTGAACATGTCCATGCGTGCTTTAGAATATATTTGGCACGTAAATCACTGGAAAGAGATGTACACATTCAGAGTTGAGAGATAACACACAGCACCAGATCAGAGCTCATTATGAGCTAATATAAATCATTAAAACATGCATGTTTTAATGATTAGAGACAGCAGCTGAACTCCAACTCAAAGTATATGCCTCTCCCTCTCTCATGTTCTTTCTCACCCCTCTACCCACCCCAGCTTCATATTGTAATTCACTTTGACAATCAGCATGAATTGTTTTGCTCTGGCATGTCAATCAAGTCAGCAGTGATTGCTTACAGACACTTGGACGTTCGCCGGGGTTAGCGGGGTTCCAGATCGGTCCGTCCTGCGGACATGCACACACAAAAGAGAAGAGAACGTCAAGCATTGATGTGATTTTGGCCAATATGGCCAAAGTCTCCCGCCCCTACATCACTAGATCCTCTCTCTCTCTCTCTCTCTCTCTCTCTCTCTCTCTCTCTCTCTCTCTCTCTCTCTCTCTCTCTCTTAGGGGGGTTAAGAGCCCTGATTTGGCCGAATAGTCTTCAAACAGTAAATCTTGCTATCTCTGGAACGTTCAAATCTCCAGAGTACATCTCTAATTATACTCGCATGTGCACAACCACAGGGTGTGGGAGAACATCATGCATGTTGAGTGTGAGGCTGTGAGCTCGATGTGCAAGAATATATTTTATTTTTAATGTGCTCGCTTATGTGCGTATGTGTGCGTGTGTGTGTGTGTGTGCCACTGGGTTTTTCTGCTCTGGGAGTGGTATTGTTCTGGAAAAACTGAATAAGTAGTCATGATGAGCTGGTAGGATTATCAATGTTAATGTGTGCATCCATTGGGGGTGTGCATAAAGAGTGCAGCCAAAGGAAACTTTGATTGAGCCTTGGAATGGGGGTTAAGGATTAGAAGTCCATTACCCCAAGGTACGTAATACATTTAGCACAGTAATGAAAAGAGAACAGTCTAACTATCTCTCTCCCTGTTTGCATTATAACAAACAAATACAAGTGTATACTGTCTTAAAGGTGCCCTCAATACATTTTGTTTGTTTAACATGTAAACTCCAGTTAAGTCATTGTTTGTAATGCCTTCTATGACGGTTTGCTCTTACATGAAATAACCTACAATTTATGAAATCAGCATAAAATAGGCACGAATTCAGGAGAGCTTAGTACTCATACTATTTCTGCCATATACCTTCTTTGCATATAAACTAGCTATTTAAATTTTTCTTTTATATGTGATACATTTCCAGAGTATATACTGCCAGTAGTATACTACTCTTACCATTTTTTGCCATGAACGTCAGAAACAGTCTGAGTAGTACGCTAGCATATGGGTCAAAGACAAAAAAATATTTTTAAGATTCAAAACAAAAATGAAATAGTTTTAATACTTTTAAATTTCTAATATAAAAAAATAACTACTACACATGTTACACCATTTACAGAAGCCCCCACAAAATGGTCATTCTTAAAAACCAATTTGATCAGCCATGTTAAGATGCCTGTGTTGAAAAATTTGTGATGTATTAAAAGAATCTTTATGTATAACAGTGCAGCTCCAAAATACTAACTATAGTTTTAAATATTTATGATCTGATATCTTTCAAACAACTAGAAAAATAAGTATAATTATTTTAAATATAATATAATTGTGGCATCACGGTGGCGCAGTGGTTAGCACAATCACCTCACAGCAAGAAGGTTGCTGGTTCGAGCCCCGGCTGGGTCAGTTGGCGTTTCTGTGTGGAGTTTGCATGTTCTCCCCGTGTTTGCGTGGGTTTCCTCCGGGTGCTCCGGTTTCAACCACAAGTCCAAAGACATGCAGTATAGGTGAATTGGGTGAGCTATATTGTATGTAGTGTATGTGTGTGAATGAGTGTGTGTGGATGTTTCCCAGTGATGGGTTGCAGCTGGAAGGGCATCCGCTGCATAAAACATATGCTGGATAAGTTGGCGGTTCATTCCGCTGTGGCGACCCCAGATTAATAAAGGGACTAAGCCGAAAAGTAAATGAATGAATGAATGATAATATGATTGTTACTTATTATTTTATACATTTTTATAGGTCAGATTTTTTAAAATTTCATTTTAACATACAGTAAATCTTTTATTCCATTATTTTAACATTTTAATTGCACATTCGCTAATTGAAATATTAAATTAAACAATTAACTTGCATTTAATATTTGGTCTATATATCAATTGGTTTTTACCAAATGTAATTTGATGCAGGCTCCAAATTGAACTGTCCCATCTTTTACTTATACTGTATATACAAATATATGAAAACAGTCACTAGAAGAAACAGTCGGTCTAGTGTACTATATACTTTATGTATTCTAGTATATGCTACAATCAATGGCATATGTTAAATGTAGCAGGAATAATGAGAGTAATATGCTATACTGAAGTGTAAACATCAATGAAATTATGCAATGTAAATGATTGACTAATTAAAGAATATATTTTGTTAGAAAATACTATTTCAGGCTTTCTCAAAATGTACATTTCTTTGTAGTTATTTGTGATTTAAATTTATGAGTCATTTCTGAGTGATAACTGTTTTTACAAAAATTCTGTTGCATATTAACCTATCACTTTAAGTGGTTAGATTGCTTTCTAAAGCCTAATGAAATAATAAAGAGAGAGAAACATAGCATTTTGATAGGGTAGTGGAGGATTTGTTAGGGCACCAGCTATTATAAGTGGTCTTGGACTTTATACTGACACCTACTGGCACGGACACATGAGCGTGAATATGAACTTTTCTGTCAATTTCAGTTGAATCCACTTAAATCTTAGACTCAATTCAAGTTTTGTACTTTGTTAGTCATTACTCCTTTAAAATGCTTTTACTTTTCTTAAACTCTCACTTTTTATGGCCTTTCCTCAGTCTTCTCTGATAGACCATACAGGAGACTTTATGTTGTCAATACAACTTAATTCTGTCGATGTGACAAAATCTGACGACAAGCATCAATCAAGGACTTAAAAATAAACTCACACAAAAAGTATTGTGTTCTTGTAAAGGAAAGTGTTAAATTTTAACACACAAACACACAGTCAGTGTCTTGTTGATATTCTAGACTACACTCATGCATCTTGTCCTTCACTGTTATTGGCTAGTAGAGTGTGTTTGTGGCACTGATTAAAGAGCCAGCATCACACACAAAAAGAACTTAAGTGAAATATGATTCTTTTATTTCTCTCTCTCTCTCTTACTCTGGAGACATATAGCTTCTCTTTTCTACCTCTGACAGGGATTGCTGTTCTATATAATAGGCTTCCAGATCCTCAATTCAAGAGACACAGTAAAAAAAAGCTAATCTGGTTAAAACCCTGTCTCCAAATTTTCTGAGAGGTTATTTAGTCAAGGACCACTCTTATAATTGTAGGTCTAATACTCCCACATTGTTTACACAACATTTTTGCTTTCAAAATAATTTTCAAAAGATACATATACAGTTCATCAACAACAACTGGCACTTATACTGGTGAAATGTTATGGTTATTTGTTTATCTTAATTTTCTAGCATTTTTATTGCATTACTTTAGTGTTGTGTGTTAACCTAAATGCTTTTGTATGTATCACCATATGTCTAAATTTGAGTTTGTTTGATTTTTTAAAAATATATGTATATATGAAATTAAAATACATGTATAAAATATGATACAACTAACTTTTGAGGACCTGCAGTTCAATCATTATTAAATCATATTTCATTATGCCCTCCTTAGGTAAAACTTTAAAGCTTTGATCATAATATCACACATTTAAATATCATTTCATTAACGCATTATTTGAAGATACAGTGTTAATGGATTTTGCATGTATTTTATGTCTCTTATACTGTTATACTAATCTCATTTGTTTACATTGTAAGCTATTATCTTCATCTAATTTTTTTGGCAATTTAAAAACACATACATCCCCAAGAATGTAACAAAATATAAAATATATATGCACACATTAGGTTTTTTAGTTCTATATATTTTTGTAGTTTTCTTTTATATTTTTGTAGTTCAATAAACTGTTTAGGGCATCACGGTGGCGCAGTGGATAGCACGTTCGCCTCACAGCAAGAAGGTCGCTGGTTCGAGCCTCGGCTAGGTCAGTTGGCATTTCTGTGTGGAGTTTGCATGTTCTCCCCGTGTTGACGTGGGTTTTCTCCGGGTGCTCCGGTTTCCCCCACAAGTCCAAAGACATGCGGTATAGGTGAATTGGGTAAGCTAAATTGTCCGTAGTGTATGTGTGTGAATGGGTGTGTGTGGATGTTTCCCAGTGATGGGTTGCAGCTGGAAGGGCATCTGCTGTGTAAAACATATGCTGGATAAGTTGGCGGTTCATTCCCCTGTGGCGACCCCAGATTAATAAAGGGACTAAGCCAAAATGAAAATGAATGAATGAATGAATAAACTGTTTATTTAAAAACAACAGGATTTGCAGACTATTGTTTAACATGTCTGATTTTTATGAGGTTTTAAAGTATTATTTAAGGAAATAGGCAGTTATATGTTGTAAGTATTTTTAGGATGAACATATGGCATCCACTGCAGCCTTTTTTTGTATTTACATTTAACAGGATATTGTGCATTAATCAACTCCAAAACAAACATCCTCATTCAAAAATCCCATTCTTCTTGAACCCGCTTTTTTATTTTATAATTAGTGGTTCAGATTCTTCACCACAAGACACTATACTGCAGCACTTCCACATAGCCTCTTTAAAAACACACACAAACATGATATTTGTGGGAGAAAAGCCAATCTTGCCTGAGCAGATGTGAAATGCCAATCCCATGGTTCCTTTCATTTCGGATATAGTCCCCTTTTCGATTTCTCACTCTCTCGCTGTCTTTTCTCAAGTGTTCATTGGTGGGACTAGACCACTTTTCTGCGTCAAAATCTGCAGGGAGATAAAGGGAAGGAAAATAATTAAATAAAAAGCAAAGGAAAAAAAGCAACTTACATCAGATTCATCCATCCATCCCCAGCTTTTCTGCTGTGGCTGCACAAATTGCGCATTGTTGGCAGTGAAACAGTAGGAGGAAAGGCCCAGTGGTGTGTGCATGTATGTGCATATTCATCCTCACATCAATGAATGTGTGTGTGAGAGAGAAAGTGTGTTCTTGACAGATGGTTATGTATGAGTAGAGGAACTGTGTGTACACCTATGAATGTCGTCAGCATGCTATGAAGAACTTCACAATGCAAAGGCTGTTTACACTTATATCTGTCTAATGCAGAGCGGTCACTCTGCAAAACAAAATGCAGAAAAACCATGGGAAAAAAACAATGCAGACTAGTAAAAATACTTGAACTCACACACATATTCACAAGGTTTTTCTCCATCACACACACAAGCACACACACACACTCACACACACCCTCAGGAATAATGGAAAGCTGCATGGTGTATCTGAACTCTGCATCGCGTGTGATGACATAAAATCTGGAAAAGTGAAAAAGCACAAACGTTTCTCTCTCTCTTTTGCCTTATCTGACCTGTCGTAATGAGGCTGAATGTTCTTGGCGCATGTGCTGAACTCAGTCACAGCTGACATCTCTGCAGTTCTGTATTTTATGGGGAGATTGTATGAATAAGAGATTATTGAAACTAATATCCTTTACTTTATGCTAAATTATGAAAACCATTAGGGGGCTTTGGTTCTTAAAAGACAAACAATAAAATCTCCCTCTATAGGGCATGTTTTCCAGATGTGCTGCTGCAGGACGTTTCTTGCCAAGATCTTCGAGGAGGTTTACTTTAAACAAACGTATCTTGGCGTGCTCAGCAAGGAAAAGGAGGGTGATTTTACAAAAGGTTCATCGCTCATTTTTATGTGGAGGTTTTGGATGCTTTCGACCGTCCATCTGTTAGGAAACGTGCAACACGATGTGAAACATAATGTCAATATTTGCCGTTTGTGGGAAAAATATATTTTATCCTGTTCTGCTGAGGAAAATCTGTACTATGATCATAACTACTCTTGAGTCATCTTCCTTCCATTGCAACTATAGCATGCGGAAATCGCTGTAATTTATTTATGAATACTAAACCCAGACAATTATTGTGACATATGAGGCCATTAACGGCTGTCAAAGCAAAGCATGTGCTTTGTACTAACAATGCGAGTAAATCAATGGAATCCTAGACTTAATATTAGGCTTAAGGACCCGAACAGCCGAATAAGGTTCCCTGAGCATTGATGAGGTGCTTTAAGTGTTAAGTCAAGTTTGAGCACAGTTGTGTGATGTGCAGAAGATTGAAGAAGAATCTGATACGCTTGTTTATCAAGGGAGGATTCTGCCAGAGACACCTGGCAACCAAAACATCATGGCCAGCCAATGACCTTCTCCCACGCGGGCTAACAGCCAATAATATCGTCCGACAGGGGCCAACAGCCAATGACCTTTTGTTGACCAGCCTGAACCACCCAATGAACTTTTTCATACAAATAGCCAATAAATCATCCTACACTCACAAGGTTTCCAATTAATACATTTGACAAATGACTGAGGCAAAAGAAATCAATTATAGCATTTAGTAATTGAACTGATTAAATAAATAAAAGTTACCAAGGATTGCATATTTATATTTGCATGTATATTTAAATATTTATTTAAAGCTTAAAAAATACATTTATAACCTTGTGGAAAAAGAAATGGGCATAAATAACTAATGTTATCAAGAAGGACAAAATTGGGAAATGTGCTGTCTCTTTTTTGAGCATTCATTACAAAAATAAAATCAACACAAATTTGTTTTAAATATGTTCATCAAGGACAGCAAATAAACTCCTATTATTTTGAAATAATACTAATAAAACCTTAAGGATTCTCAATAAACACCCGCACAAAAAAGTTCCTGATTGCTATGATTAAAACTATTTTGAGTTACAGTATGTAAATACGAATGTGATGTAATGAGACTGATGGATAAATGTGTTGTATAATGAAGGATGAACGCTGTGAAGCAGTAAACTGGGAGATAAGTGTCAGTCCAGAGCGTCAGATAAAGTCAAGCCTGCTGGGAGGAGGATGTGGTGGCTGATATTAATGAGCATATTAAAACAAGAGATGGAGAGAGAAGCAACAGAGTAAACAAACTCAGCATAGCTGAAATTCCTCAAGTAAACCCACTGAATTCCACTCCTCTACATGAATCAGATCAGTGCAGCTATAGCTCTGTTTGTTCTCTGCCTCCCTTTTACATGATCATCTGCACTCTTTTAATGGGATTAAGAGATGCACTCATTCATAGTTCAAGAAATCAACACTGTTCAGAGGAGAAAAAATACCCTAGAAAAAAATATTGAGCCATAAATTTCCGACTTCTGACCTTAAAACACCCACTTTTTTCATTAACCCTTCTAGGAATTGCCTATGTGGTGTGTACAGTACTTGAAAGCACACGGCACGTGTTTCAACGGTTCATGGCTAACTTAAATTTCATCTATCCCAGTCTGCGTGATGTATGCAAACAGTCCATGAGAATGAATAAACATTACTTAATCTCAGCTTTGTTGAGTGCAGTGGAGTTGAGCCAAGTTCATCATGGTTCTGTTCAGTTCAGTTCAGTTCAGCTGGGCTGTACCATGTGCAGCTGAGCCAACTTGAAAAGTTGAGTTGAGCGAATGTCTATTTTAAATATTTGACCGACATTCATGAAATGAGGATGAACTAACCTAAAAAGTACCAATCTACAAAATTATTACCCAGGATAAGCTGTTGTTTAGTGAAGATACCCAATTAAAGCCTATGGCAAACTATGTGTTAATGTGCACAAGAGTGTGGTTAAAGATGAATTAAGGTGTAGCACAAGAAAATAACTTCTAAAGACTTTGTAACTTTTTTGTTGTTGTTTATTAGTGTGATTTTTTAGTTAAAAACGCTTTAAATTGTTTCACTTATGGTGAATTTGATCATGACATGCATGGGTACAAGTACAATTTCTTTGCCTTGGTTAAATGACATAGGCTACTTATTACCTACCATTTGTATAACCAGTTTTATTACAAATACCATAATTGAACTATGGCCAGTGGATGAAACCCATGATTAATATTATATATCATAAAATTGCAGCAAAACCAATAGCTAATTTTCACTCAAGTTTTTATTCAATAATCCGTTCGAGGTAGCGTTACGTTACCATGTACACTTTCTAGGCAACTACAGTAATTCAACGATACTCCAGATTACCAATAAATATAGTAATATCTTGCTATCTTTTTGTACTGCCTTAGGTTTAATTTACGGACTGCTTTTACACCTATAGCCTATGTGGGTAAAAAGTATTTACCTGTTCCCAGAAAACTGCAAAAATTTAAGTAAAAAAATAGGTTTTTATTATCACTGGCATATTTCCATCAGCAACATTTCTGTTCACTTTTCTGTGAAAGACGCGCCAGAAAACTGCTCGAGCTATTGGAATCGTTTAGACTGAATCATGATTCATTTGCGAATCATTTATTCAGATTCAAAACAACCGACACCGGAAATGTGACGTTGTGATATAGGACTGAACCTCAAGCGTCAACTCGACCTTTCTGCTATATTACACTGGAAAGCACCTGAAAAACTAATATTGATGTTTCCACCTCACTAGCGAAGAAAAGTTAAACTACGTTACCTTCGCTGTTCAAATACATGAAAAACATGTTAACGTATATTGCTCGAAAGGAGGTACGTACAGTATTTATGCTCCCAGTTTTTGGTGTTATGTTCCTGTTTTACCTACAATTCAAAACACCTCGGAAATTCAGTGTGAAAACCTCTATGGTGAAAACCCAAGCCAAACGTTGCTTTTTAGTTTCTTAAGAAGGTTTTTATATTTACCACCAGGGGACGCTGTGAGCCATGAGGACACGATCCTGGACGAGAGCAGATCATTATTATCATCATTTACCTGAAGAGACAACGTTTCAAGGTAGTCACATACTGATTATTCATGTTAAAGAAAGTAGTAAACTTCCAAATGGAAATCAAATGGTCAGAGCTCCTTTGAAGATATTCCCAAAGTGCCTTCAAGGACATAAAAGTCCCTGTCTGGATTTCAATTCAATTCAATTCAAGTTTATTTATATAGCGCTTTTTACAATATAGATTGTGTCAAAGCAGCTTAACAAGTTCAAGTAAAGTCCAGGTTTTAGAGTTTAGTTCAGTTCAGTGTGGCTTAAGTTTCACTGCTGAAAGTTCAAACACTGAAGAGCAAATCCACCGAAGCGCAGCTCCACAAGTCCCGATCCGAGCAGGCCAGTGGCAACAGTGGCGAGGAAAAAACTTCACCAGTTGACGAAGTGAAGGAAAAAAAAACCTCGAGGGAAACCAGGCTATGTTAGGCACGGTCATTTTCTTCTGGCCAAACTTCCTATGTGGAGCTGCAGTCTAGGCGCCGGCTGGAGAAGCTGGACATCCATCGTGTAAGCTGCAGGTGAGGGTAGGGCACCAGCGGGAGGTAAGGCTGGCCCACAGGATCAAAGGTAGACTCGTCCGTCACTGTAGCCTTTCAGGAATCATTCTCATGCACTCCATTACTCCATGGCCACCACGGTATCAGCTCGGGATACGGCCTGGTCCAGGGTACCTTTGGATAATCTCTTCACAGGTCTAGGATCGCATCGATGGCGCTGCAAATCTGTAGGGACCTCGGGTTGAGTATCCCCAGGTGGAAATAGAAAATATTTAGCGTAGCTGCTGTTTATAGTGCATTTAAACCAGAAAGAAAAGTGATTGTTATAGATGAAAATAGCAGCTATATAACAAATATGTAAAGCATATGAGAGTTTCTAACACAATGGCTGGTGTATTAAGACAGTAGTACACTAATACACCATACCGTTATGCGACGCATTGAGTGTATGCTTTACTAAAAAGCTTTACTAATTTCAGCCAATAATTTCCACATAAACCTTAAAGGGGTAGTTCAACATTTTTCTAATATATATTATTTTGTGTTCAACAAAACAAAAAATCAAATAAAGCACAAGTAAATAATGACAGAATAATTTTTTTGGGGTGAACTACCCCATTAACTATACCACATGCGTGAAAATAATGATAACCAGTTACATTTTTATTCATTAAACGAGCGAAAATGAGCAGTCTTATTTCTATTTTGTTATTTATTATTTTTTAGAGAACAGTTATGGTCATCTTAGTTAATAATAAAAGTAAAAGTATAGAAACCTGAATCATTTAAAACCAAAAACCTTAAATGTATAGTCAAACTATTTATTTAGATCCTAACCAGCACGTTTTAAATAGTATTTTCACTGCAGAACTAGAAAATGTCTCCACTGTTCATTTCAGAAATTTGGTCACCTAAAGGGATAGTTCACCCAAAACTGAAATTTAAATCATCATTTACTCGCCCTTCACATTGACTTGCATGCTATGTGTTTTTTTCTTTAATGGATGTCAATGGTTACAGGTTTCCAGTTTTCTTTCAAATATATTCTTTATGTTCAACAGTTGAAAAAAGTTCAGACAGTTTTGGAACAAGTGAAGGTGAGTACATTTTTATTTTTGGGTGAACTATCCCTTTAATATGTACCTTGTGTACCACGTTTAGTCATTCACATCTAAGCATTATCTTGTCCTGTACATGAAACATATTCAACTTTAATTCTATCTAATAGTGTTAGATGTTAAACGTACAAGGGTGTTCGAGTGAGAGCAGCATAATTTAAACTGAGAAATGTTAATACAACATCTGCAACATGACATCTGCTCTTTTGGCTTGAGGTTACAGTGCCCC
The DNA here is from genome assembly GCA_903798125.1 of Danio choprae. Classification (NCBI taxonomy): domain Eukaryota; kingdom Metazoa; phylum Chordata; class Actinopteri; order Cypriniformes; family Danionidae; genus Danio; species Danio choprae. The sequence continues at coordinate 6,937,247 of CAIGQW010053631.1, forward strand.
CGAGAGCTTGTCTACTTGCCTCTCCACCTTATCAGCATATCCAAATTGGAACCAGTCCAGCAGTTAATATACTCACTCATACCTTAATGTCTTGCTGCCTGTCGGATGATGCTGATGTCAGTCGGTTATATATTAACTACGGAACGAATGTGCTGTGGCAGATTATTACAGTAACCTCGGCAATGTAAATGTACCACGTTTTTGAATCAGCATTTTGCTATCTCTTGTCTCTAGCCATTTGCCAGCTGGAATGACATAGTGTCTGCGGCCTTGTCCGCTTAAAGCAGGTCACTAAATGCATCAGCATCTTGAAAGCCATTTTATTGCATTGGCTTCAGACTAACCTATGGTCTTGAAATGCAGTGCAAATAGAAAATATGTACATCCGCTGGAGTTACTGATGTGGCTGTAAAGACAACTTTTAATATGACTATCACTGTGTTCATCTCCTGTAGACTGCAGAGAAATATACACTAGAGAGAGAAGATTTGTCTAAAAGAACAAATTTATAGAAAAATGAAAAGAGATAGGAGAACTTAGAGAGGTGTGAGCTTGTACTTGGTGTTCTGCTTCTTTCCACTCTACTGGGAAACTGTGTCTGTGTTCCAATATACGTCATACAGCTTATCTCGCTGAACAGGGTACGAAATCACATGCACGCACCTACATTAGTCCGGAGTCCAAGTACAGAATTACACACCTTCTCACTGTCAGCTTGAATGTCTTTCCCATTATTATTATTTTTTCTTCTTTTTATCAGTAATTTTTATATTTATATTTATTGGATTTTCTTTTCAATTGAGGTTCTTCTGCTCTTTCAGACAGGTTGCTAATAAGTTTAAAGGCACATAAGGGACAAAACTGATTTTTTTATTTTTTGCAGGCACAATGAAAGTCAGTCTGGTCTGTTTTGTCCACAGAACTCTGCAAATTTCTTTTGTATGACTTCCTTCTGCTGAAGAAAATAATTTGGACAGGTTTGGAACAACATGAAGTATGACATTATGATCTCTCTGATTTACTTGTCAACATCCCTAATAGTAATCCCTAATAAAATCCCTTTATAGTGCGAGTTTTTAAAATACATAAACATAATTTTTTTAAATGGTGACTTCATACACATGCATATTACATATTCAGCCTGTAGGTATTTGTAGATTTTTGGCAACCAAAACAACATAGACTGTATTTGTGCATTAAGGTAACAAGTAACTTAGGAAACCATAGGAGTGGCATGAATAATAATAGTGTTTGTCTTTTTCACACATTTGTGTGAATGATCATTTTCACATTGTTCCGACACTTCATAAACTCAAAGACTTTTTTTTCTTCATTTTTTGTTAAATGATTGTCATGTAAATGTACCTTTGGTATTTTTTTAATGCATACAATGAACTATTGTTTTTCTTTGTTTTATTTTGGTCCTGACCTTGACTTTAGACAACTAGTTCAAGTCTCCTCTTAAATAGTTAACCATGCGCTTGACTGATTTAGCTATGTAGCATTGCGTAATAGATCTGTCACCTCAACATGCTGTGTCATAGTAAAACAGAATGCCCAAGACTAGAGGATTAATGTTGCCGTTGGTTTCATTGCAATGGGTATCTTGTGTCTTTGCCAGGATTTTGTGAATTGCTGTTCTGGGCTGGTTTTTGCAAAAAACAAAAACCTGGCAGCAACTAAATATGTAGTAGTCAACATTTGAAGTGAATCAAACAGGTTTTTCAAAATTGTACTAAGACAAGAATGGGTGTTGTTCAATAGTTTTAGGACAGCTTTGATGAAAACTTTTGATCCACTTCAAATGTTGACTACAGTATATTGGTAAACTTTTATATTGAGGCACTTTGCAGGACTTACAAACTCTTTGGCAGAGAAGTACTCTTTATTATATATGCCGAGATTGTGATTCATATATTTGAGCTCATATGAAGGCTTATTCATGATAAGGACATCAGATGGAATTTAGTTTTTGACCAAATCTATCATGGCAAGTTCAAATGAATTGTGCCCCTCCTCACAGGTGTTGTGCCCCTCCTCACAGTTAGTACAAACACAAGAGATGCATTTTGTATTCAACTTTAATTTACAATGCACAGAAACCCAAGTATACATTATGTAAAAAAGCAAGTTGCCCAGCAACCCTCATACTTAAGCAAAATATGCCAATTAAATATTCATGAAATATTGACTTTAGTCTCATTTTTAAGAAGTTTTACACAAGTTTTATTTTTTTGCGCAGCCTGATACAACATTACAAAAGTATGCAGTCGCCAATTCACTATTCCTCTATAGAGCAAAACTCTAAATTAGTTGTTTAAATAGTGCTAATCATGCATTGCCTTTCATGCTTTTTTTAAGGTTTTAAAACTTCAGGTATAGAAAATGGAAATATACAGTAGATGCTTCAGACATCTTACAAGATTGCCTTGAGTTTTCTTATCCTAGGCTTTTTCATTTTCTCTTAAACAGGAATATAGATATTAAAGGCTGTCTGGTGAGGCTATGACATATAGCCTGAGGTACAAAAGTCTATCTACAGCAGCTCCAAGAACACCCAACTCTATGAGAATCAATAGGGGCAAGGGTCATGTGGCTCGCTCCATTAACTTGAAGTAACACCTGCAGCTGCAGATGTAAATTCACACATACGTCTCGGAGACTGGTTAAGGAAACCAAATGAACAAAATTTGTAGTCAGATAAAGAGCTTCTTTGGATAAGGAACTTCTGAATATAACTCAATCTACATAATTTCATCAATTTAGGGCACATCAGGTGATTGATGAAGTTCAGCACCAGTCTAGGTTTTAGTCATACTAAATCTTGTCTGCACCATCAACAATATTTACACAGACTGTTATGAAATAAGTTTGAGTTAATTAGGCTACCAACACCCTAACAAACAGGCTAGAGCAAATATTCTACTCTATCTCTCCTTCTCCACCCTTGTCAGAATTGGTGGCTTAACTGTAGGGATTTGAAGACTACTGGTAATACAGACACTGTCTGGAGTCTGATGCAATACGTTTTGTCTGTCTAGAGTCTGTTACCATAGATACAACAGTGTATGTGCTAAAATAAGACATGGTCAACAAATAAGAGTTTCAAATCAACTTAAGCTGACAGGCAGACAGCAAGAAGACAAACTAAGTACTCTTCTAGTACATTTGGTGACATCCTTAGTTAAATGTTTGGTAGCCCTAATTCCAAGCCAAAATGTATATTGTTTGGGAAAAAAAATGCAGCATCTGTTTAGACAATAGAGTGGAGTGATGGAATGCATTTCCTATTAGTATATCTACTGCGTTTCTCCAGATTGTCTATTGAGAGGCTTTCATAGCTCTCCAAGTCATCACGAGCTTTCATGAACATGTCGCTTTATGGTTGCTGGTTATAATCTTTATCTCAGCACATCAAATAAGAGCGTGGGTTGGACTTTCTGTGGTTGCTATGAAGATGATATCATAACATTCCACATGAGATACAATACGAGTGAAAAAGAAACTGAATTTGAATGTACCAACAGAAGACACACAAGTTTAAACACTGCGGACACAGTACACATTCCAGGAACGGGAGGGAAAAAGCATAATACGATTAAGAATTATGATTTGCCTAGAGAGCCTTCACATTGCACACTGCAGACGAACCCTCACTGGCTGCTGTTACTGCCGCTGTTGTTGTTGCAAAGGTCTCCGGGGCCTCCACCAGAAGCAGGTGGCTGCACGTTGTCTGCAAGGTTGTGAGCATGCTCTAGAAACAGGTCTTTAAGCACACTCAGTTCTTTGCTAAGCAATTTGATTTTGGCCTCCAGTCTCTCATTCTCCTCCTTCAGCTCATTGACGCGCTGCTGGGTGTCCTGTGCCTTCTGTTTGCTGCGCATACGACTCTTCTTTACAGCCAGGTTGTTGCGTTCTCTCCGCTGGCGGTACTCGTCGCTGTCTTTATCCATATTAGACTTCTTCATCTTGCTGGGTGCTGTGGCCTTACCCCCACCTCCGGGACTCACTGGCACTAATTGAGGAACCTGTCAGAATCAAGATATGTAACAATTAGCAATTGTCTACTCCAGGGCTGTAACCACCAAGTGTGTAGATCTGCCCTCCCAATAATAATCCAATAATCAGAAATGTCCAAATTGTCACCCTGATATTTCAAATTCTTGCACAGCGTTGCTGCATTACATTACGTGGTGCTGTTAAGATAATAAATAGTTTAAAATCTAATTAGTTAAGGCTGGTCTGCCACTGCCATTTAACACTGATCGTTATTATAAAATACAAATAACTCAGATGATGTTTACAGCTCATGTTTACAGCTCAGGTAGAAAAATAAATATTTAATGCAATACTTTTTTAAAAATAGAAATGTTTATGATGGAAGCAAACTACTGATCACCTAAAATTTTGCTGTTTTGAATTATAAATAAGTCAGCCTTAACATGATTCAATATTAATGTTACAATAAATGCTTTTTTCATTGTTGACATATTAGGCATATAAATGAGAGGCAATGTGTGCACATTTCAAATATTATTTGCATGTAGTGCATGATGATTTCTTCCCAACTATAATAAAAGACCTAGACTTTCCCTCAACATACTATATCTTTCTAATTAATTCTTATTAATTTCTCCCAAAGTTCAAGACATGGTTATGGCCTTGGTATATCCAATACACTTGTTTTGATATTTAGGTTATAAATCTTTTATTTTTAATACAAACATGATCCTTTAAGACTATCAAAAACTGAGTAGGTGGATGCACTTTAAGCATGTATACCTTGGTTTAAGTACTGCAAAGTGTAATGCTTTGATCGTGCTTAGTCATATGAATAATCATTCTGTAAACACAAACATTTGAGTAGGTTAGCTTGATGTGTGTACCTGCTGTAGACCTGCAGCTCCTGCTGGGTTCAGGGGACTATTATGAGGCTGATTCTGTATAACACTGACGCCGTTCTGATCTGTGCTGGATTTTTTCTGTTGCAACTGCTTGCTCATTTGGATCCACTACCAATGTCTGTTGCTCGCCCTCTCCGACCTTCGTTGTCAGCCTTCACGAAACTGGAGTTATTGTTAGCTGGTGTTGTGAAAAACCCCAGAATGCAACGGTGTGCCTAAAAACCAGACAGGAGGAGAGAAATAAGTTAGAAAAAGTACTCTGCACACATAAGCATCATTCTTCATCACACTTTTGCATAATTTAATACCACAAAATTCCCACCTGAACAGATGCTCGGCGCGAAAACGCATTATTTCAGCAAAATGCTGCAACACCTAAAAGTCAGGTGAAGTGCTTGTGCTCATCCGTTAGCATTATGTTGTTGTAATCCGACCGTACTGCCATGTCAATGTGCATATGTGGCAAATTTTCTTTCCCTCTCCTACGAGCGCGAGCTCAAGTGTTGCCCGCGGTTGCATCATCGCTCTCGCTCCTACCCGCTCCTTTGTACACTGGAGTAGGGAAACTCCGTAGTCATGCAGAACTATGCCCAGCTAAAGTTAACATTTTAAACAAACATTAGGACAGTGAAGCTACTGTAAGGCAGATTTACGTTTGAAGGTGGTCATGTTTAAGCCGGGCAGTGTGTTTTATGTTGTTTTTAATCGTGGCACTCTGGTTACATCATACACGGAACTGTGGGAGTGAAGGGGAATACCGCCGACTTACTTACATTAACAACAGCATAAATACATCCAAAATGGCAGCATATCCAGTAAAGTATTTTGTAACCTATCGCCTTAAACAGCACCCATAACGTAGATACAAGTGTTAACGTTACTTGGAGTCTACGTGCGTCTAAAGCCAGCGAGATCTACTGCAGGTTAGCAGGTTGGCTAATTAGCTGGCACATTCCTTGCCATGACGTCAGGGGTCTAACAATGAACTGAAAGCTCAAACAGGCTGCCTTTTTCACTAAAGTTACGCGAATGAACAATAACGAGACACATTCGATCACGATCATGTTTATACTTGGCTTATAAAGCTCTCGCTGGCCTCAGATCCGGGAGTTGAAGCTATTTTGCAATCGAGTGAGCGGCACGGATCCTCTCATCGTGTAATTGATAAAAAAAAATCGAATGTCTGTATAGCTATCTCTCAATAACCCCATACTACTTACCTTGAAAACGTTCGTGCCTTATAAGTCCTCCGATCGGGTAAAAAAGAATAATGTCCTCTTTGTTCACGGAAAAATAAGCACAGGTTGAGGTGTTATTGTTTGGTAAAGCGGCGCTTGGGAGTATTGCGAAATCTTGTGACCATGTAGGGAAATCTGTTCTTGCAGCCAATCAAATCAGAGGGTTGGAAAGATGACGAAATGCAGTCTTTGATTGACATGTCCGGGAACCAATCAGCTTGCACTTCTCGGTTTGAGGCGTTTTTATGCAATACAACTTGAGATCAGTCAAGAAGGTAATAATATAGCTTTAATTTTATGCTATGAAAATGAAAACCAAATATTTACTGAATATGAATGAATTATGATTCGTGTTACATTTTGTGTGCACAAAAAACAAAAAGCATATTATAAATGATAATAAATTATAAGGAACTATTGTAATAGAAAGGAGAGCTGGGCTAAATTACTACCCATACATATCCTTAGCCTATAGTAAAATTGTGGTAAGTTAACCGTGTTTTTTATTGCCAATTGATTGCAATTTTGTAAACCACAGTAGGCTACATTAAACTATGGTATAAGAGTAGCCAAATCACTGTTAATTTGTAGTAGTATAGTTTTACTTTTTGTAGTAAAACCGTATGTAAGAGTAAGTAAGAATAATTATAATATCCCAGCTTCTTGTTACATAGCATTTTTATCCCATATCTAGAAAATCTAAAAATAGCCTACTTGTAGAAGTTTACTTTAAGTCACGAGTAATATTTTAGTTCCATCTATAATTTATCACATTTATTTCTCCCGGTTTTTTTTTGTTCTGTTAAAATATGGACTTTTAGCACCACATAAGATAATACATTTCTTTAATGAATGGCATGAACAACTCGTTAAGCTCATGCAGGGCTCTAATATGAACATGTCCCGTTCTGCTAAAGTAATACAATTGCCAAAAATAGAAAAAAATAAAAATAAATAACTTATCTATTGCTGGCGGCATGTCTTCTGGCCTCTCGACTCATTCTTTAGGTGCCGGGCTCGCGCTGTAACAATAGAGGGAGCTCCCATACTGCGCACGCACTGATTAATGCCCGATCCTCACGCTCTAACTTCAGCGCAGTTGTCAAGTTCCTCTGCACTCCAGCTTTTCTCGCACTATGGGGAGACATGTGCTGCTCTGTTCGTTTTGGCAAAGACGACGCATTCATTGTTGTGCGCAAATATTCTCCCTAGCGTTTATGGACGGTACAATTATGTCCAGCAAATTAAATCAATTTAAAATAAAATGTCATATGTCATTGTAGGCAATGCATTAAATATCGTATAGTTTTTAAGCATTAATATCTATTTTGTTCACACATTTGTTCGTTTTCTTTCTGTCTTTTATATCTCAAAATAATCATTACATACAATTTGCAGAAAGATCTTTCTACGTTATTTTTTAATGCCGAACGTGTTGAGCGACAGTTCTCCATAAATGTTTGCCATTGTAATTGCTCTCATGCTTCAGTCCGCGCTTACCTCAAGCCCTCTTAACGAAAATTTTTTCCCCAGTGCAAGTTTCGTGCAATTTCAGTTTTAATTACTAACACACCGCAAAAGGTCGCCTCATGCACCTATTTGAGCATCAAAACGTAATAATAAACGTTAATAAACAGTTAATCTACAAGGTGAAAAAAACCGTAAAGAGGCATTGTTTTATATTAAAATCTATTTTTATTAACATGAAACGATAACACGTTAATAATGACATTTGTGAAGGTCTAGGTCGATAACAGTGCGTGCGCTGCGCTCTCGCGCACAGATCACTCAGGGAAGCATTAGGACCCAGAGCATGCCCGCCCTCCAAACTCCAAAGACTATATAAGTGCACTCAGAAAAGTACTTGACAGATGTGAAGCTCACACACTGAGGTTGCAAGTGTCATCTTAAAGAAGATCCCGTGTGGCATTTCAGCCTTTAAACTCGCATCCACTTTACCGCCAAGTGCACAGATACGACAGGTTGTTTACTCACCTGTCCAGAGAACTTGCAGCCAGCGCGGCTTTCTCTGGTACTGCGACCAAGCTGGATTCCCGGAGCTCTTCACCATGTCTGGCGGGTTTTAGATACTCCATGGAGCAAGCAAACCTCTACGAGGTCGCCCCACGGCCACTGATGACCAGCCTTGTACAGAATCAGCAGAACCCCTACATCTACAAAGACACCGCTGGAGACCTGAGCGAGATCTGCGAGAACGAGAACTCCATCGACATCAGCGCCTACATTGATCCGTCTGCCTTCAACGACGAGTTCCTTGCTGACTTATTCCACAACAGCTCCAAGCAAGAAAAGCTCAAACTGGCGAGCGGAGACTACGACTACCACCACGGTGCCAATGGCGCACCGGGGGCCCCGCAGATGTATGGCTGCCTGAACGGCTACATGGATTCTTCCAAACTGGAACCCATCTACGACAGCCAAGCAAGAATGAGACCTGTGGCCATCAAACAGGAGCCTCGAGAGGAAGATGAGCTTGGCGACTCGATGCCGCCCACCTACCACCACTCTCAACACCACGCGCCGCATCTGTCCTACCTTCAGCACCAGATCGCGCACTGCGCGCAAACCACCATGCATCTCCAGCCGGGCCATCCCACACCTCCCCCGACGCCCGTACCTAGTCCGCACCACCAGCACAGCCACCTGCCGGGGGGCTCCATGAAGATTGGCGATCGAGGGAAGTCCAAGAAACACGTCGACAAGAACAGCAGCGAGTATAGGCTGAGGAGGGAGCGCAACAACATAGCCGTGCGCAAGAGCCGGGACAAGGCGAAAATGCGCAATGTGGAGACGCAACAAAAAGTGATCGAGTTGTCGGCGGATAACGATAGACTGCGCAAGAGGGTGGAACACCTCACGCGAGAACTGGAGACGTTACGGGGCATCTTCAGGCAGCTCCCCGACGGCTCGTTTGTCAAAGCCATGGGCAACTGCGCTTAACGGAGCGAGATTGACTTTTGAAGTAACTTTTGCGTGATTTTTACGTCTGCTGGATAAACGCTGACACATTCTGAAAGTGTTTCTATAGGAGCCTGGCAGCTGCGGTATACATGTGCCTTTTGTACAAAAACAAAGAAAGAAACGATAAGCTCATCTATTTACACATTTGGACTAAACATGTTGGTGTAGTGCTGTTAGGAATGTGTGTTAGCTACGCTACAACCTATCAGTGCAGCTAATGGGCATGATTTTACCCTGTCAGTCTACTTTTCATGCTAAGTTACCAACTTTCATAACAAACCTGAACTGCCCTTTTGGCAAACAGAAATGTTTCTGCCATAGCAGGCTTTCTACCATACCTGTTGCAGCATAACACCCACTGTATGATATTGTTGAATTTATATATCTAGCAGGGGTGGGTGGGGTTGTTTCATGGACGGTAATAGACAAAATGCCAAAGCATATGGACTGGAACTCATTGGTTTTTACTGTGGTAGGCAAATTGTCATTCATAACTCAGACTGTGTGCACTATGTCGTCCGAACGCGACTCTATGAAGCGCATTACATTGTGAACATTTTGCCATGATTCGGGTACTGATCTGTAAAATGCCTGTCAGTATACAGCTTTTAGAGTAAACGCTTTGTATTTATGCAATATGATTGATAAAAATGTGAAAGGGTGCATATTTCTATGCAATGTTTGTTGCTGTCAGAATAATTTCGGTGGACTGTCACCGTGTGCTTTCTCACTGGTTTTGCAGTGAAGTCCTGTCTTGCTCTGTAAGCGTGTGCATTTCATGCGAACTGTTTATTTCTTTCTCTCTTTTTTTGTACAACACTCGAGCAGAGATGGTTTCAGTGCCTTTTGATCATCACTGACTGAACCTTTGAGCAGAAATACACAGCAAGAAAAAGGAAGCACTTTTTTTTACAAACTGCGTATGGCAAATGTTATACAAACGTTTATTATGTTTGTTTTAAATGAACATTATATATAAATATAAATATATATATATATGCCAAAAAGTATGAATTAAACATTGTCTTATGTCTCATTCGTTGCCTTTGTCATTTCAAGTAACTTTTGCAACTTAATCCTTTTATATGTGTACATGTGTTGCTATATATATTGTCTGATTAATAGTTTGTTTCTCAGTGTCTAATATAATTTGTGCGACTTTGAAGCTTCAGCCCCGGTGTGCAGAAACACACTCTATACTTCTTGTGATTCTCTCGACACCGATAGGTGGCGCTCAAAAGTCATTTGAGTTCAACATGCACATATATATCTGACGTTTGAGTGCCACTGGAAACCAGAACCAGCTGGAATTAGACTAGTAAAAAGAAAAATGTTTATTTGTTAAATGATAACTTTCACACAAATTGTCTTTTACCTGGATGCAAGAGGGCTTTTGCTGAAGCATTCATTCAGCTCCAGGGTTTTCAAACTTCACGGTAAACATTCCCTCATCAGTCATTCACAGTGCTAAATATTTACCATGAGTTGTTGCACTTTCAATAGAGTTCACAATGAACACATTGTCAGTTAAACATCACACATTGAAGGACTTGAGAGTACGACTCTCATTGATTTGATTCCTCTTTCCTAAGCTCTCAATTGATCAAATTATCCTTAAACGAGACAGTGTTGAGTGCTGATGATATGTTAATTTCTCTTTGAGTACTCAAGGAGAAGGAGAGAGAGAGAGAGAGAGAGAGATAGTTTCTCTGACTTGCGGAGACGTGTTTTGCTCCATTGTTGTCATTTGACATGTTTTTACATTATCAACTGTGGAATGATTGAATCAATAAATCAACCCCCTTTCCAAACCTCTGTTGCAGATAGAATGATGGCACACAAGGAACCAGCCAGGTTCAAGCATAGCTTTTTGGCCAACACTTTCAGTCTCACTCCTTCTCGTCTGCCAATTCAGTTTGGTGGCCAGCTCTTTTTCCTCATTGAGCTTCACCTGTGAATGATCTTCTTTGTCTTGCGCTGCTTCTGTCATAAGTCAGAGAGAAGTCCTGCACATTTCCAGCCTGCAGTTGTAGCCAATGACAAATCAATACCCTTTAAATCTTCCTAATAATATTCATTATGAATTAGATGAAAATTTGATAGGGAAAGTCCTCAAATTGTGCTAACGTTTCCAAAGAATTTATGGCAAAGTAGGATTACTATATAAAATGAACAGTAAATAAGTTAAAGATTAAAAACCATATTTTTTTACATCATTACTTTTAGTTATGATTTCAGTGAAAAGGTCTGGCTAAAAATTAGGTTGTTAGACATTTTGCTTCTAAAACTTACAATTTTATGAAAAGCACACACAAAAATACGTGATTTGACAATTCAGTTAACATTAAAGGGATAGTTCACCCTAAAGTAAAACAAAGAAAATGCTGTAAATTTAATCAACCTCATACCAACTAACATGTAGACAAGTGCTTTTTCTCAGTAGAAAATTACAATTTACTGAACACCTTAAGAGTCAATAAAACAAATACCCATCTCTTGACTATACATTAAAGTCTTGTGAATGCATTCAGGACAGTTTGTTGAGGCTGTGAATTAAGGGTAATAATGTTGTATGTTCAGGTTTTTAAGACACCAACTGCATAATCAGAAATCACAGGTAATAATTTTGTTTTGCATATATGTTTCTCAAAGTGTTTCTCTCTCAACGTCAGTAGCCATTGACTGCATTTTATGCATTTTACAGAGGACCACAGTTTGAATTTGATTAAAACTCTTCTTTAATGTTCTACTAAAGAAGAAAAGTCGCCTACATATTGGAAGGTCTGAGCAAGGGAGAGCTACACTTTTAACTAAACATTACTAATATAGTTTAGAAATTGTTCTTAATCTTTGAGGGAAAAGGAATCCACACCACAGCTACTGTATAATGATAATATAGAAAAACAGCAGAACTTCCCTTCCTTTCCTTTTAAAAAAAGTGCTTTTGTTTTTACTCTAACCAGCTGTATCAAAACATATATTGTACATTTAATCTCTAAAATCCTATTACTGCATAAAAATAGATGTGGTACTACAGAAGCTAGATCAGTTCAGGATATGTGTGGGAATAATGTTAGGGTGAGTTGATGGCCTCTCTCTTCCCTGAATGGAATACATTAAAGCATCTCTCTGAAACCTGGATGCTTCCTTTGCCATCTTATTTCCTGTAGCTGTGAGAATTCTCAAACCGTTCCCTTTTGTCTTCTCTCTGTCCAACATTTGACAAGTTTGAGAAAAGCCAAACCTAACTTGAATTGATGTGAGCATAATGTGTAGTTTTGTGCAGCTGTGTTTCATGTTCGCTTTTTTCACCCTGTATTGCAGATTCCTTTGCTGGGATGTGTTGTTATTAGCTCCGGTCAAAGACCTCGAGAATGTCTGAGAATATATAATGAAAATTAGAAGAGCAAGAAATGAAAATGATAGGCAAGTTTTGTTTTGTTAATCAAGGGAAATTCATGCATGTAGGAAACAAAATCTGTAAAAATCCAACCCTGTTGCTCTAACTCAAGCCAACATGATGTCTAACCATTTAGCATTCACTTTTCCCATGTGGATAAATCCTAACATTGAAGCCAATTTGCCAAAAGCTTAGTATTCAGCCAACCAGTATGCTTATTTGGTATCTTATTTGCTAAGGAAGTAAGTGAAATCAAACAAAATGATAAATCCAATGCAAATGAATATGTGTGTGCAAGTATGCATGCAAGTCTCTGTGTTTAACCGCGTTATTTGATATACCCTCATTCTTATTTGTAGTCTGACAAAAGTTTAACCAGACCTTTGAGTGAAACTATAAAAGCCAGAAACTTCTCCCTGACTCTCCACACTCCAGATTGTCTCCTTTGAGTGAGATATGCATATACTTTCTCACATTTGAGTTTGAGTTTCTGGTATACAAATCCCTTCAGTATCAATATGATTTAAAACTCCCCGTCCAGTGCTTTCACCAGCTGCCAGCAGGCCCAGAAATTTCACTTTGGGCCCAATAATAAATATACCCCACAAAACCCCGAGTCCAGTGCAACAGAAGGAAGTATATCACTGTTTGTTTGCTTAGGGATGGTCGTTAGAAGCCTGGAACCTGGATTTGACAGTTGCCAAGACAACCAAGAAGAGGTTAAACCGCACCGAAAAAAAAAAAATCACACAGGATCTAACCACTCCCTCCGCTCTCCGTCTTACTCTGTGTGAAGTAAATGCTTTAGGTCTTTGCAGCGAGAATTGTCAAGATGAAGATTGATTGCAGAAAAACAGGGATCGATGCATTCTTAAGTTAATTGAGTAACATTTCTCATTTGCTGTTTTGCTTTCCATCTCATTTATGCCTGGCTTGTTTTCTTGGCCTGTTC